>ML685888.1:4234152-4246390 GCA_007922175.1 Pelusios castaneus | reverse complement strand
AGGGAGAAATCACTGTCAGCTCAGCTGGGAGCAGCCTGGAGCCAATCTTCCCCCTACAGCTGTGGGGTGTGACCAGGAGGCTATGCTATGTGGAGCAAGGGGGTAGAAAGGTCTCTCCTACATTCCCTCCAAGCAGTGCCTCCCTGGGAGCAGGAACAGCCGGCCGGGACTGGATTTTTGGGGTCCCTCTTAGCCTGGGGCCCTGGGCTTTGGCCACTAGAGCCCCTGCTTTAATCCAGCCCTGCAGACGGGCATAACGTAGCAGTGGCACGTAGCGTGCAGAGGGCACTGTTTTGTTCTCCACATGCATTCCGGGGCAGGATAAAATCATCCCTTTGGCCAGTTCCAGCGGGACCACTCACAGCTGGCTGGGCCTGCATACCTAGACAGCACACCACTGCAAGATAGGAAGCCAAGGAAAAGATTTTGAAATCTTTGAAAATATACAAAGGTGTTAAGACAGCAGAGTGCCACTGACACTCTTCATAAACTGCATTTTATAAATCTGATCCAGGAGATCCTATTAAGGCAGAATTCTAAGTCCGACCTTGAAAGAATAAAGGTGTTAAACTAACTTGCTGTGTATTATACACACACAGGGACACCTGGGAAAGATCCCCTGCTAGCTAGACACTCTCCACGCTGTTGTGTTTGGGGCCCACTTCCCTGGGCCTTATGTGCTTGAAGCCTCCTGAGTATAAAAAGAGTACATGAACTGCCCCAGCTAGGGTGCTCTAGCCATATTTTTGGGTAAAGATCTACAGTCTTGCACACCCTCTTGAAAGATGAGACCCACATTACAATTACCTACTGATCCCTTAGACTCATTGTATCTTTAACATAACCCCTTCCAGAACTCCAGCTGTATGGGTGCTCTGGGTTTACAGTTAATGCTTCAGGGGCATGTTATGATGAAAGCAAACAGAAACACAGACTTTACAAAGGGTTCTTAACAACATTTATGCTTTACTTAACAAAAGAAATACACAGATCTAGACTAAATAATAAACACACCTTTCCACATTTTTCCTGCCCACATTTCCTCACCACTCTGGACAATTCTTTGTGCTTGGGAAGAGTCTGGATCATTTTCCTGTATCTCATGGTTTCTCAACATGCAGCCTCTTTCTGCCTCTAGGTCAGGATGCTTTTTCTCTGACTCTGGGTTGGTCCCCCAGTTAAATCAAATCATCCTTCTATGAAAGCATACTTGTCTCTTCCTTTCTCCTGACAAAAGCTTCCAGTGAGTCACTGAAATGTATATGTCCCCTTCCAACACCTGGATCCTTTATTGTCCTGCTGGTCACTTGTAGGTTTAAACTAGTGTTGATAGTGGATTCTCTATCACTTGAAGTCTTTAAACCATGATTTAAGGACTTGAGTGTAAGACAGTAAAGCTAGCCCTCCTCCTTGCTCACTTGAGACGTTGAGAGGAACAAGCAGGCAATCCAACCTCTGGGGCAAAAATCCGCCTCTCGGGCAACCTGTTTGTTTATCTAACAACTAACATTAAGTAACTCAGCCAGAGGTTAGAGGACCATCGCAATGTTATTTTCATGCTCCTGACCAGTAAAAGTGCAGATGAAGACAAAGCCAGAGTCTATTCTGGTGATGTTCTGCTCTCTACTTCACCAGTCCCTCTGCGCAGATGCTTGGTCAAACTGGTTTCCTCACTCAGGCAACCTATTTAACAAACCCATTGTTCAATAAAAGCACAATCCTTAAGACTAAGTTCCAAAGGAGTAGCCATGTTAGTCTAGTTCAGCAAAACAAACAAGGAGTCCTGTGGCACTTTTAAAGACTAAGAAATGTATTTATCACATGAGCTTTTGTGAGAAAATCCCACTTCATCAGATGCTAGAAGATGGAGATTTAAGACTAAGGACTCCCCGTGGCCTGGTAGGTATGTGCTCCAGCCTCTGACAGAAAATGGTAGATTACACATCCACATACAGATATCCAATGCCACAGCAGTTTCATAACATCTATCAGAATTAGTAAGTTGTAGACAGAGACCCCAAGTTATCACGCGCCATTCCTAACTGGCCAGAATCTCATTCTTTCCTGTATCATAGAAGATGAAATGATTCTCTAGTAAAATAGTATGGATACATGTACCAGTTGGTAAATCCTAGAAACGTATAACTAAGATATTAGATTAAAGAGACAAGGTGCTGAGGTAATATCTTTTATTGGATCAACTTCTGTCGATCCCAGAGGAAAATAATAAAGGACAAAAAATCCCCACCTTATTACCTGTGGGTGAACACTTTTCACAAAGCAATCAATCTATATCTGACTTCTCAGTCCTCATCCTCAAAGAAAACCTGCACAACACATTCAAAAGTCTGGGAGCTTAAATTAATTACACTGATAGACACCGAAAATCATGGACTGAACAGAAATACTGGATTTATGTCTTATTACAGCAATCTATAAGCCACTAACCCTTTATTTTTACCTTATGACTGCAGATGCGTTAAGTCCACTCTGCCTCAAATGGCCCCTTAAAATATGTGCTAACTACTTATGCTAAACAATCTGTTCCATCTTTCATTTTGCTAGGATGCTGGGATATCCTTTCCCAGACCTGAAGAGCTCCATGCAGCTTGAAAGCTTTTTTCTCTCGCCAGCACAAGCTGGTACAATAAGATATTTCCTCACCCACTCTGACTATCAGAAAAGCAAATGCAGCTGTGGAGAGAACAAACCCCAGATAAGAGAACCTTTAAATAATGGACAGAGTTTTTGCCTCGGACTCTAACCACGTTTTGTTCAGCGTGTCATTTGGCTCTCCCTTTGTCCTCACTGGTTATTGTTGTGAAAGTTGTACATAAAGAGAGGGTGTGTTTTATTCATGAATGTGTAGGTTCAATAAAGTTATTGGGCACTGTAAATGGCCTCCTTTCTGCATCTCTTAATAGTTATAAGCAGATCTTGTTTGGGCTGAAGGAACAAAACATTCCCTTTGCACATCTCTTTGTACCCAGTCTCTTACTTCTGCAGCTATCATCCTCAAGTCAGAGTTCATTTTCCTTTTGAACTGAATCCAATCTCCAGTGAGCTAATTCCAGTTGCCTTAAAATGAACCTATCAAACAACCCAGATAGGGGGATGAAATTTAAAAATAAGTAAAATTTGCATGTTGGATACAAGATACAGCTCTGCTGAACATGCTCGTGCATTATAGTTTAAATGATCTGAACTCTTACACAGCAAAAAAAAAAAAAGTCTCCAATTTGACCAGCAATAGCATAATTCCTTCTGCTCAGTTAGTCAGACACCCCAAACATAGTATGTGTGGAGCTGGTAGCACAACTTCCTATTAAGCAAATATCCGCAAAAACCACTGGCAAGGTACCTGTCCCCCTCTAATGCTGATCCACATACAGGATGACAGCCTACTACTGCTATCAGTTCCTGTTATCTCACAAATCAGAGGTCTGTGCAGTGAATCTAAAGGCTCCAGCCCTGCTGATGACCCAGGTAGGTATCAATATGATGCCACGTGCATTCTTATATGGTCTGCAATTATATACTGTTTTTTCCCACCAGATACATGCCTCATTCAGTGCACAGGCTGCACAGCTGTCACTCAATGAGCAGCTATTCCATGGTTTGTTGTCTCCATGTTTTTCAGTGCACAGCCCCCGTGCTTTGTTTAACTGCACATTCCTCAACACCTGTTCTGAGAATATGATTATTAGTTTACTCAGAGGCTTTTTGGAGTATTTGAATGCCTCATAAACATGAATGAATTTATTTTCAAAACACCCCTATGAGATGAAAAGGTGGAATTATTCCCATTTTACATATGGAGAGTTGAAGCACAGAGAAATTAAGTGCTAAATGATCTGCTAATTTTGGGTGCCCATTTTAAGACATCTAAGATCTGATTTTTCAGACTATAAAACATTATATAACACTCTAATTTTGCATTACAGCTCCCCTTGACATCAGTTACAGGTGCTCAGCACTTCTGCAAATAGGACTCCAAGGTCTTATGTCTGACACACAGAAGATGAGGAACACATAATTGGTGACGACCTGTGAAAAATTTGGTTTAAGTGACTACTTGACTAACATCACATAGCAACTCTGTGGCAGAAGCAGGGACAGATTCCAATTCTCCATGGCGGTATCCACCTGCCTTAACAATGAGACCATCCTTTCTCTTCCTGTAATCCACTGCCTCACTACCCATCTTTCAAAGGAGGCAGGGATCTGATAGACAATAACTTTCTTCAGTACACAACCTTGATTCATCCCTAGAACTAGTGTCTATCTTATGCACTCAGTGAGACAGAAATCCTCTGATAAATATAGGAAGTGTTCATGTAATTAAAGACTATCCTAATGCATATGCACAAGGGAGACAAAGTTGCCCAGGCAACCTTACTTCTGGCGTTTCCTAACTTAGGAATGCTTGACTTTGAAACCTTAAATAAGCCCTCTTTTTGTAACTGAGGTGACAGGCTGTACTTTATCTTCTCTTATGAAACCATGTTAGGCAACAACAATAACAACAAAGGATTTGAATCAATTTTGGCCGATTCATACATCTTTCTACTCCTGCACAAATATGAATTCATTTATGCTACATATTATTTCCCCTTATTTTCATTTTATATCATATCTATGAGAAGTCTCTTTTATTAGGGAATCAGACAAAGAGTAAAGGGGTGTTGAGTGGGGGAATGCATTGCTCAGAGACTTGTACATAAATCTCTGGTTTTGCCCATAAGGTAGTCATTTATTGAGTAATTGAAATGGAAAGTCAATGTACTGTTGAAAATATTTGCTAGGCTCACAGCTAGAATTTCCCATGTATGTTCAATTTCTTGCACTAATGAAATGCCTCTAGAGGTGCTGTCATAACATACTCATATTATTTGGGCATGTTATAGATGGTAGTTAATCCAAATCTTGATGGATGGTATCTACCTGTAGGGCAGGGAAATCTCATTTATAATATTCCTTCATCATTTAATTGATGCTCAGAGGTTGTTTATACTGTCAAAATAAACAAACTACTTTTCTTCGCAGGTAGATCAGTTTGATTCTTGTTGAAATTGTAAATATATTTTATATCCTAACTTTTCCTTTTTCAGTTTTCAGTTGTAAAGTCCACAGTATTGTAGATATTCTACAGGAGGGCAGAGGAAAAGGCAAATACTATCAAACAGTAGTGCTAGCTATGCGTTAAATCATTGAACTAAAACCACTCATCTTGTATATTTGGATGAAAGTTATTTTTTTCTTATTCACAGACTGAGTAAATGTACAAGCTTCAGAAACAAACCACCAGTTTCTTCTCTTCTTACAGCGTGGAATGCCTTCAATGGTCTGTATGTGATGTAGGGGGAAAGGTTTAGAAGTGGCTACCAGCAAGGACAGAAAAGAATAATCAGAGAAGCTGAATTAAAAGGAAGTAGGAGAGAAATGCTTAAAAAGTAAAGCACTGACATCAGGAGCTTGGAAAATCTGGTTTCTGTGGGAAACTGAGTTCATTGTGTTCTGAATTAAACACCTAAATCGTTAAAGAGAATTATGTTCTTCCTAGAAAATCTACACAGCTTCCAGTAATGAGAACCAGAATCATACATTCACACTGAAAATCTGCATATCATTAGAAAAAAGACTCAATTGCATTGGTCCTTACCATTTAATTTTTATTTCCTTATTTTAAACATTTACTCTAATATTATTTGGAAAGAAGTATTTGTTTCAGTTTTAAATACAGTAAAAGAAAGTAATGTTTAAAAAATACAGGGTTATTTTATTTTGATGTACAGATTGTTGTTTTCATTTTTTAATCAGCTGAGAGCTCATGTGGCAGGGTGCAATCAGTAAATCATGTTCTAGTTGTGGTAATTCTGCATTGCCTGACTAAAATGAAAGAGAAAAAAAATACCATACAAAACTGTGACATCAGCAAGATGTATGCTATATTTTGCCACCTTTCCATATCCCTAATCTGTATGTCATCTCTAAGGTCTTATCCAAAGCCCACTGACATTAATGAAAACATTCCCATTGATTACAATGGGCTTCAAATCAGACCCTTGAATTGTGACTTCTTTGGGTTGGGTAGCTTGTTTTCATATTTGTCTATTAAGCATTGTTGATGCTATACCAGCAAATTTCTACTTGCCTATTCATCCATGGTAAGTAATATTTTTGATGGGTGAGTAAAATATCACTGTTTTCAATATTATCAGTCCTAGAAAATGGGGGATGAGTAAATATTTTGCCTTGGCTGATAAATCTGTGTGACAGTTTTTCAAGGTTATGCTCTATGATTAATAAGTAATAATAATGCCCAGAAATATTTCTACATGTCTGCATATAGATTGTTGCAGATTGTTTGCATGTCTTTGTTGTTATGCACATCCCTTTCCACAGCACAAATATATGAGCTGCTACACCTGACTCATAGTAATATTGTAGGAAGAAAATCAAATCCATCTATTTCAATCAAAACAAGGAAATGTAATGTAATCCAACAGAAAATTGCACTTACCAAATGCACACCTCTGGCACAGTCAAAAAACCAAAGCTCATGCTCTAGTGAGCTACACAAAATAACTAGTGCCTAACACTTGAGAAATCCACAGGAGCTATCATTTTTTCTAGTTAGTTACCAGCTAAACAGTCTGTGCCATGGGGAAACAACACCTTTGACATCTATAGCTTGAGTTTGAGTTCTCATGTGGCATCAGGCATATGCTGAGCAGTCAAACAGAAGAACAGGTTTTACTAGAAAACTGGGATAGGAGTTATTACCAAG
Organism: Pelusios castaneus; assembly: GCA_007922175.1. Classification (NCBI taxonomy): domain Eukaryota; kingdom Metazoa; phylum Chordata; order Testudines; family Pelomedusidae; genus Pelusios; species Pelusios castaneus. The sequence continues at coordinate 4,239,600 of ML685888.1, read as the reverse complement.
ATTTATTGATAGGTGATATATTGATTAAGAGAGGTGTCCATTTTAAGTCAGAAGCCATTTTATCAGCCTTTATGCCTAGTCTGATCAGATAGAAATAGACTAAAAGTTTTAAAGAAACACTATATCATGTTCCTATAAACTCTTGGAGATGTTGAAAACAATGCTTTATTTTAGAAGACACCTGAAAGAAATGGAATCCAATGAAAGCTATTCACATCAGTTTGATACTCACTCCTGCACTTAGAGCCAGCGCAATACACAGGCAACCACTTAATTCTACTTGAACCCTCAAAATAGAGTTTGGATATTTTTTCATAATGCCCTTTTCCTCTGCTAATTCTAATGGCCACACAGCCATATCCAGTGCGAAGAGTAACAGATTCCAACAATTTTGAATGTAATTTATTGTCTAGTAAATAGACTTCCACCTATGTTTATATTCCAGTTAATAGGGATGGATCTTCGAAGTAGTATCTGGGAAATAAAGAGCTATGGCTATGTCTACACTTGGAAATTTAAGTCAACTTAGTGAGTCTACACTTAAATTTTAAGTCGACTTTGGGGGGAACTTACAAAGTCAACCTAGAACATCCACACTGGACGCCTAGGTCGACTTCTAGGGGCTAGAGGGACCTAGGGCAGGTCCATAGGGGAAGGAGGGGCATTGTACATAGGTACAATGGGGCAAAGGGGGACAGGGACCCTGGCAGGGCATAGGGGAAGGGTGGGCAGGGCTCTGCCCTGCCCTGCCCTGTGGGGGGGCATCCCAGGCTCCCTCTGTGCCTCCCTGGCAGGGAGGGCATTGGTGCAGTCCTGGGGTAGCCCTAAGTCAACTTAGGGCTACCCCATGTCTACACTGGCTTAAGTCGACTCTAGGGACTCTTAAGTCGACTTTATTTTCCTTAAGTCAACTTAAGCAAGTTGCTTAAGTCAACTTAAGGAAACTGTAGTGTAGGTGCAGGGTAAATTAAGTCGACTTAAGCAAGCTTAAGTCGACTTAATTTACCAATGTAGACGCAGCCCAGGAGACTTACAGCTAAAATCTTGTGCACTACTTTGAAAATGTAGGGGTGAGAGTTAATTGAATAGGTACTCCTGGTATTTGGCAAAATATCTAGAGTTAGAGGTATGTGAGACAGAATGGGACCTCTCAATACAAAATTACAACTGGTACAATCACAGATCATCCCATTCAATAGTCATCCCACAAAATATGCTTTCAGGAAGATCCTTCATATGTGAACTCATCGCTCAGTAAATTGCTCTCTCCGCTCAGCAATCAAATGACTAAAATATGCTATGCCCTCAGCAGGGGTCTTTCTGAGTCAGAATCAATATATCAGACAGAGTAAGTGCACAGAATTCTCCACCTGATGAAAATGACTTCTGCATAACACCAGTGTAGCGAGATTTATAACTAGTCATTGCTTACTTTAGTTGGGAACGGAATAAACTGGCAATGAAATCATAGAAACTGCTACCGAGTTATCTCCAAGGAGGACTTACCCTTGTGAGCTCTTGTTATATTAATACTAGGCAATCATTTTTTGTGCATGTGAGATAGAAAGATGTTGGCAGAATCTGTATCTGATTGAATTCTGGAAGATTGGAAGGACACTGCTCCCTCATGGTAAATCCATGACTTGAAGGGGTAGCAAGTGCATAAGGAGTCCCTTATAATAAATAATTTAAAAAAAAAAATTCTACAAAACACAGATTTGGCTAGATTTGGATGTACTGTATGCAAACAAGAAAAATATGGCTGTCTAAAATGCTGAGGCATTTTATGGTAAGGAAATTATGTTCTGTATGCCCCATGTAGAAGTCATTCTGTCTAACAGGCAGCTTAGCACATAAATCACAAGGTTGCTAAAATGTATAAATTATGATACTGAAATAGCCATTTAATAGACTTTCCTCACAGGGAGAAAAATAGTTTTCTCCCTTAAACAGATGCTCCTCCCTGATCTATACAAATTATGTCATCGATTTTAAATCGACTAGCAATAGCCTACATTTAAGAAAACTGAACCACAATAATGTCTGCTTATGAGTAAATCTCAAAGAGCATGATGCTTTGGGACCTGATCCAAAGCCCACTGTACTAAGTAGAAATCTTTCCATTGATTTTAATGTAAAGTTAGGGTCTAAACAATGAGTCCCCAATTTAGTTGTACAATAGGCTACTACTGCTGAAAATTAATTTGGTCTCACAGAAAATAAGAAGAGAGGAAAGAAATGTACATAGTCAATGGAACCTCAAAGAAGGCAGTATAAAATAGTAATTTGGCGATAGACTCAAAATATAAGGGGAAAATATTTATAACCAACTATTTTCTCTTGCAATAAAGGGAGAATGCATTACATAGATAACCAAAAGCTAGGCTTACCCCCCCTCTCCCCCCCTCTAAAACGAAGGAACAAGAGTGCACTAGCATTTTACTGATAAATGTCTTGCTCCAGCAAATATTAGTTCTCCAGAAGAAAATCGTGTTTCCATGTTTCATCCATATTTCTAGGCACCCACCAGTGTATAATTTATACTAGATATAGATAATTTTAAGTACATTCTCCAGAACTAACTTAAGGGTGCTTGTGCCTAATAATTGAAGAATTCTGAAGATGAGGAATTGTTAGCAGTCGTGTTTGTTTTCCTGATAAAGGTCCCAGTCCTGCCAAGGGATTCATGCCCCTGCAGAGACTAATTGAAGACTTATGCCCTTCCAGAGCCTATAATTGAAATCAATGGTGTTCTATGCCTACCTCTTCAGCAGAGATTTATTACACGACAAACTCAAATCCCAGTTTAGCAAAGGGTTTAAGAATGTGCTTAAATCCATACTTAATCACTAGGCATGTACTTAAATCTCATCAGTGAAATCCTAATGAGTTTGAGCAAGGATGGGCTGCTGAATCAGGGCAAGAAGGATTTGCTCTATATGCATGTGTCCATTTTTCTGAGCTCTACTTTTAAAACTTATACTTTTCTACTGTATTTAGGAACATTATCAAGGATCTGAATCCTACCAGTAATGAAATGTTATGCACTGCATAAGACATTGTCAGGTCATATTTGCACCTAAATATAGGTATTTTTTTTTTAAAAAAAAATACACAGATGTAATCAAAATCTAATGCTTAATTAATGTTTTTATGCATTTTTCCCCCTAAAGACTCCAATGGAAATGAACTTCATCAACTTTCTTTACTGCCTTTGTAAGGAAGTGTTGCAAGTCTGCTAATGCACTGATTAGAAACAAGTGTGAAAGAGACTGATCTACTTCCATTGTGAAGGAAGTGAAATACGTATTCAATAAAACAAAATGCACCAATACAGAGAAATGTTATTGGATTTTAAAAATTCCTTCAATAATCTAAGGATCTAAGGTTAGTTTTAACCAGTAAACCCCCGATTCTCTAAAGAATCACAAATTGAAGAATGGTAATCACTTAGTATTTACTCCAAACTTTTCAGGGATGAGAAATGATGGAGGGTGGAGTGTCCTGAGTTTCTGCACTGATAAATAAGAAAAACGCTGGGCGGGAATTCGTGTAAGAGAGCCGCTGGGTGGGCGGGAGGGCAGCCGTGCATGCGAGCTATCTAATCCACAGGCTTATGCATGGCCTGTGGTTTGGCGGCTTGTGTGCAAAATTTTCAAGCCGTGTGCAAAACTTTTTCTGAATAAAATTTTTGTGTAAACTCACACGACAGAAATTATAGGCATTAATTGAAGTTAAAGTAATTGTAAATAGAATTAATTAATTGTGTTTAATTGAATTTGAATGAATTTTGAATTGAAATTTAATTTTTAGAAAGGTTTTTATTTAAAATTAATTTTTTAAAAGTTTTTTTAAAAAAGGAAGGAAAAAAAGAAGGAAGGAAGGAAGAGAAAAAAAGAGAGAAGGAAGGAAGAGAGAGAGAAAAAGGAAGGAAGAGAAAAAGAAAGAGAGAAGGAAAGAAGAGGAAAGAAGGAAGAGAAAGAAGAAAGAGGAAGGAAAGAAGAGAAAGAAAGAAAAAAGAAGGAAAGAAAAAGGAAGACAAAGAAAGAGAGGAAGAAAGAAAAAAGAAGGAAGGCAAAGAAGAGAAAGAAGGAAAGAAAAAGGAAAGCAAAGGAGAGAAAGAAGGAAAGAAAAAGGAAGGGAGAAAGAAAAAAGAGAGAAGGAAGGAAGAGAAAGGGAGAGAAAGAAGGAAGGAAGAGAAAGGGAGAGAGAGAAAGAAGAAAGAGGAAGGAAAGAAGAGAGAAAGAAGGAAAGAGAGAAAGAAAAAAGAGAAGGAAGAGAAAGGAAGGAAGGAAACAAAGAAAGAGAGAAAGAAGGAAAGAAGAGGAAACAGGAAGAGGAAGGAAGGAAGAGGAAAGAAAGAAAAAAGAAGGAAGAGAAAGAAGAAAGAGGACGGAAAGAAGAGAAAGAAAAAAAGGAAAGAAAAAGGAAGACAAATAAGGAAAAAAGAGAAAGAAGGAAGAGAAAGAGAGGAAGAAAGAAAAAAGAAGAGAAAGAAGGAAAGAAAAAGGAAAGCAAAGGAGAGAAAGAAAGAAAGAAAAAGGAAAGCAAAGGAGAGAAAGAAGGAAAGAAGAGAAAGGGAGAGAAAGAAGGAAGGAAGAGAAAGAAGGAAGAAAAAGAAGAAAAGAAGAAAGGGGAAGGAAAGAAGAGAAGGAAGGAAGCAAAGAAAGAAGGAAACAAGAGAAAACAGGAAAAGAAAGAAAGAAAGAAAGAAAGAAAGAAAGAAAGAAAGAAAGAAAGAAGCCAAGACCGCTGGTGGGGGAGGACCCTACTGCGGCCCTTCGGAAGCTGCCGGTGGGGTGGAGAAGACTCCAGCCTCGGAGGCTGATCCTGGCCCCATGCTGGGAGGCCGAGGCCGTGGATTAGCCTGGCCCCGGCCCCGGGCCAGGAAGTCGAGGCGGTCGTCGGGTGGGACCCCGGGAGCCCGCCGCGGCCGCAGTCACCCCCCTGCCCCGGCCACGTGGGGCAGGCAGGCAGGCCCGCGCTCCTGACCCTAGCCTGAGCCTGACTGTCCCACCCTGGGGGCGGAGAGGGCCAGCCCAGAGGCCGGGCGCAGGCCGGGTGTGCCGCGGCAGAGCCGCTGCCCCGGGGGCTGGAGGGAGCAGCGGGGGCTGCCGGGCTGCGCGGGGGTCCCTTACTGCGGCGCGGGGGGGGGGGGGTGACGGCCACTGTGCGGCCGCGCACCTGCGTAGCTTAGAGGGAACACTGGCATGGATCTGGATTCAGCTGCTGTGCGCGCACAGCTGTATCAGTTATATGGTGGCATTCTCAGAAATGCTCCCAGTTCCACGCGCAGGGCCAGGTAGGCAGGCAGAGATTCAGAGTCTCAATGCGTGGATGAGACGATGGTGTAGAGAGGAGGGGTTTACGTTCATTAGGAACTGGGGAAACTTTTGGGATGGGGGGAGCCTATACAGGAGGGATGGGCTCCACCTAAACCAAAAGGGA
>ML685888.1:4216142-4233752 GCA_007922175.1 Pelusios castaneus | reverse complement strand
CCTGGGCACTGGCCACTGTCGGTAGACAGATACTGGGCTAGATGGACTTCTGGTCTGACCCAGTACGGCCTTTCTTATGTTCTTATGTTCTTATGCGCGCGCAGGCGCTGCGTCCACGTCCCTCCGTGCATATATACAACTGTGGTTTAGTTATATAGATAAGAGCTGAGTCACTGGAGAATTACTTCACTTATAAACTGATGTAACTCCGTTGAGGCCAGGGAGTTACATTGGAATAAAACTTAAGTAGAACAGTGGTGAATCTGGCTTGTGATGTTTAACTGTGATGTTCCTTTCTGGCTAATTAAATATTAAATAGTAAGATGAAAAAGTGTCCAATTTTCTTTTTAATTTTGAGCATGAACATGTTAAAAAAGGTTTCATCGAAAGAGATGCACACAATATCTTTAAAATAATGTGGGTGCATCCAAACCTTAGCGATTCTGGGGAGGAGAAATATTTTTCTAGTGGTGAAAGAGAATTGCCTACCTACATTGCTTCTTTTAGATTTGAATGGGTTAGAAAGCAGCAATGCTTTTTTACTCTAATATATGTATTTTTTAGATGCTGAATAAAATTTTAGATAAATGGAAGGATATAGAATAACATGATATTTATTGTAGGTTATTTGCTTTGTAAATGCCTTTCTGTTGTTGTTATGTGATGAAGATGGCTGTGTTGGTGTCATGGAACTTTGGAGTGACAAGAGGTAAAGAAAATCAGACAATTAAAAAGCAAATTAAAAAACTTTCCAAACCAAGCAAATTGAAAAGACTCATTTGAGTGTCATTCTGTAGAGTTACATGGGTATTTATTCATTGTGATAGGGACAGAAATGTTTCCTTACTGCCTCATAATAGTCTCCAGCAGAAATAAAATCTAAATAAAATTGTATTAAAAGAAGTTGGTGAAGGAAGGGTAAGAAATGAGTATGGAAGGGGTTATTTGTTATACTCTGCTAGACCAAGCAACAAGGAATATTTGTACTACTATATTATGCAAAACAGTACTAAAGCATGAGTATATGGCTAAGCTAGAAGATCAAATATACTCAGCTATTGAGGGCTATTTTTCCTTTGCAATGTAACAAGTACTCATTGTGGCCATGAAGTGAGTAGCTTGCAATGGGAGTAAAATAGCTTGGGGATCTGTGATTGATAACTGGGGTGGGTGGGATTAGAATTCTGAGTGATATTTTCTTCTGTTTATGAGTTTCAGTGGGAGATATAAACAATTTTGTATGAAGCAATATGTTTTTCAATTTCTTATTTATGTATTTACTGGTAATTTCTGGCTCAGAGTTTAGGATTGTCATTTCAGTGTATTTCCAGGCATTGTTGTTTCCTGCTTTCTTATTTCCATTTTAGAAAAATCACCACCACATTGTAGTACACCAAAAGCAAGAGACAAGGAACATGCATGATCAGCACAAAATGATTACTGACACTCAGGAAGAAACTCTCCACCTCAGCTCTCCACTCAACGGTGGTTTATATTCGCACTCTAGTAGAGAAAGATTACTATTAGAGTTAGGATATGAGTGGAGGGACTTTTGCTTTGTTTCACTATGGATTTTGCACAGAATGTTCATATAATAATGGAGGCATCTAAAAATCTACTTTCCTAAGCACAGTTACTAGAATGGACTTTTGCAAAATATTCCATTGAGCCATTACATGCCAATGTTTGCAAAATAGAGAACAATGTGCAGACACCCCAAATAATGGAGTCACTATTCTTATTTTATATGACTATCTTACTACTGCAAGCTTGATCTTAATAATCTTCTCAGCCATCTACAGCCAGAGGAGAAAAGTCACTAGAATTGCAGACCTACTGTCTTGCCTTTAGCATATTCACAGTGCAAAACCCACCGTGTATAAATAAAATAATAGCAAGGACATTCAAAGTTTTTTCAAAGTAACTTCCTCATATCTAAATATGGCAAGTGTCTAAAATAAGTGTATTGTGAAATGCACTGGCTTCTACTAGAGGGTGGCAGAACTGCTAGAATGTTTATGATAATCTTTCCCATCTTCAAAGCATCTGACGAAGTGGGATTTTCTCCCACGAATGCTCATGCGATAAATAAATCTGTTAGTCTTTAAAAGTGCCACAGGACTCTGGTTTTTTCCCCCTTTAGTAACAAACCTGTAAGCAACAGCAGAGCTCCTAATTCTTCTAAAAAACCACCAAGGTTAAGTGGCTGAGAAGTTAGAAGCAAACATTTCACACTATTCTAGGAAACAGCAGACCTGTATTTATTGGTTATTTTTATATGAGGTGGGCATAACTGATAATCATTCAGAAAGCTTCATTTGTTCTGAGATTTCCATTATAGCTATTTCATAAAGAATGCAATTGCTATAGATGAATAAAGTTTTCAAGTTATTAATGTTAACACAATTTGTCCCAACTATGTGAAGTGACTTTCTGGAACACCTATCCTGGGTTTTCAAAAGTAAAGTTAGATTCTCCACAGGAACATACCAAATGAGCAGCACAAGAGATCCTGGCAGAGTAGTACTCCACTACACTCCCAGCAGCAGCCATGAACAGTGACATAGTTCTTAAAAGCATGATATTGCAGTTTCATACACCAGTTCACTGACTGAGCTGCGCTTCCTCTATAATTAAACTATAAGTCTATTACACAGTATTTTCATTATAGTTCCCCTTCCCTCTGTCTTTTTAAATTATTATTTCATTAGAGTCTCAGGAAAGCCCTCAAAAATCCCTTCAATAATGCAAGACAAATTGAAGCACCTATTCCCACTTTACATCCCTGATACTTTTACTTGTGGCAGAAAGAAGAAAGAACCCCAAGTCTGAGGACACCGTAATAGATTTTAGACTGTTTACAACCTCTTATCCCCTCCTCTCTTGCTGATAATAAAAGGAATGTCAGCACAGTGCTTTGTGGCAGTTCTGAGTGGGTTTCCCATGAGGCTGCCATAGAAACTTCATTGTTTCAGTAGACACCCATCTGGATCATTCTGTGATATTTATCCCATGTACAATATTAGGAAATATACTACCATTGTTAGAGAACAGCTCAGAGGAGCTGTTTGAAAAAGGCCATAATTAGAAGCTCAAGAATAGATTTCACCTTTAAGTGGCTAAATAAATAATGCAGGCCTCCCGCCCCCATGGTCTAAAGATGAGACAAGATTAGACAGGCAAGGTGCCTTTGCTTCTTACATGGTACATGTGAAAATTTAGCTTGATAGAAGAAGAACAGTGGACGAAGAGCATCTGGTTCTTTTGACCTAAGGTGTTCTTTGTCTTCAAATCTGCCATACAGAGGCAGAAAGGCTGTCCCCCTAAACTCACATACTGCCTTATGCGCCAATAGCAATCCAAGGAAGAAAAGAAATCTGTGGATTTCTGCAGGGCTTCTCGTTGTGGCAGGGAGAACAGATGGGACTTAATAAAGCAGAATGAGAAAACACAGGGTTATAACTGTAATCATCAGAGGGCATTGAGGAGACAGTGCAAATAGGACTGGGATGCGTTTGGTCACTTCACTATTTTTATGTGGGAATTTGAAAACTAAAGAAACTTAAACCATTGTCCCTAAGTTGCTTAATTCTAATGAATCCAGACTAGCTAAGAAAGAGGAAAATTAGAAAAAATTAATAGTGATTATAACAACACACTACATTTCTGTAGCACCTTCCATTAAGGATCTCAACCCACATTGCAAATATTAGGTTAAGCCTTACCATAGACATGTGAAATAGGAAAGAGGCAGAATGCTTCCTCATAACTGAAATGCATCTTTGTGGTGAACGCAACAGCTGTTCAACAGATCACAGCAATACTATACACCACTTTCAGAGGAGGAAACGGAAAAGGAAAGCCGTATTGAATCAAAACATCCAAGGGAATTCTGGTAAGCAGAACGTAATTGCCGTATTGGGGCCAATCTATGGCATGTCTGCCAAAGTGATCTATAAGGGCTGGTGCAAAGCCACATCACTCCAAGAGGAGCACCAAAGAGACTGTGCTTCAGGGAACGCTATTGTGGGAGGACCTTGAGTAGCCTATAAAGTAGATTACTTGCCGAGCTGCCGTCCCATAGAGGCAAAGGAAATGTCTAATGGACCCAGCCGAGACGTGAGTTTGAGAGGCAGTGCATCCACTGAAAAGAGTTTGAATTCAAATTTTTAATCTCGAACACTAACAACAACAATTTGCTGGCAAATCTGCTGCTGACCATGAATTATTGGTGAAAATTATTCAACAACTAATTTTGAGTAATGAATGCATCTGAGAAAATTATAATCTACTTGCAGAAAATGCAAGTGAATGCCAAGTGATATCAAGTGTACAGGAATATGCACAGAAATTTAAATTTGACCCCTTTTGAAGGGGTATGTTCTGTGCCTCCCTCATTCACCAGCTGGAGTTCAGTCTTCCTCCCATGCTGGGCACAGCCCTGGCAGGAGCTCACTGTCCCCTTGCCAAGGCTGGAGCTCACTTTTCCTTCCTCCCACACTCTGCCCCACCCCGGAAGCAGCTCATTCTTTCTGCTCTGGGCCTGGCAAAAGATTGTTCTCTTTCCTGTCCTTGAGTGTTTAACCCCAGGGTCAGACTTGGTCCCAACGATTATTGGTTGGCCTATGACTCTGCTTGTTCACCATTGTGCATGTCTCTGCCAGTGTATAAATAACTGCAGATATTGAGGAAATAAACACTCGGGTTCGTTTAATAGAGACAAATAAATTTAAAGTGTTTTCTAATTGCTGCACTGCAACTCCTGGAATTTCTTTGCCAGTCTAGAATGCGTATCTTCTCTCAGAAAGCCTGGAAGCAGTTTGAAAACATTCTGGAGCAAGGAGCAGTGGACCACACCCAACTCCCTCCCAACTACCACAATATGTGCAAGGTGCTAAAAAGCTGCTGCTAAAAAAAAAATTAAGGACCCCCCCCAAAAAACAAGGTCAAATCCTGAAAGAAAGAGAGAGCCTATTAGCACTTGCAGCTCCCCACTGGGAGTTGCAGGTTCTCAGTGTCTCTCAACATGTGGCGCACAATTTTTCAGCTAGCTTGTTTTTGGACAGATTTTCTTGGTAGTGTTAGCTTTCACCCTCAAAGTTGTGACAAGGGAGTAATTTCTTTTGAAAAGAAATTCTTCTTCACAGCATTGAATATGACAATATTAATTGCTCATCACCTCAAAGGAGAATGCTTTGTGGTCCTCCATATGTGCTGAAGAGAGCTACCTGCTTTATTTGTGAGTCCAAGGAGCTCAAATTCTTTATTTTGGGGTTCAATTTTGTTTAGAGCTGGGTGTAGGCACAGCAACCCATCCAAGCTGTAAATGTAGGTTGCCTGGCAACAGCTCTTAAAGAGTGTTATTTGCTTTCAAAGAGACAAGCTGTTATTTCTTTCCCTCTTAAAACAAAAACATAAAAGAAGAAAGAACAGGGCTAACAAAAAAGGAATAGGGTAATTACTGCACCAAATAATAGTGTAAATAGCTCCACTGGTGACACGTGAGGTCCTTCTAGTTCCAAGGGACACCCTGCTGTAACTAAAAGGCATTGTTTCGGCAAGAAATGAAGCCAAGTGGAACTGACATCTCACACCAGCTCCAGGGAAAATAAACTACATAAAAAGATAACAGATCTCACAAGAACAAGGGAACTGTAAACCCAGGAGAGACCAATGCTCCAATCAAGCCAGGTCCTATCTTTTAAAAATGCCCAGTAGCAGCTGCTTCAAGGAAAGCTGTAACTCCCCTATTAATGCGCCTGCTTGAGTGTGCAATACTTTATCCTGGAGGAAGGGGAGAAGGGGAATTTCTTTACAACTTCAACTGATAGCCAGCATATAAACCTGAACTATGTAGACTGGCTTCAGTGAAATTTGGATCAGGGTCATAATGCAGAAGCATGGGGATTGCTTTCATTCTCGTTTGTTTAATTTCTCAGGGCGTAATTACAATACTCAACCAATTTAGACCGTTACCTCCTAAAAACCTTATGCTTTTAGCAGATACCTCCCACTCTATCACAGCTAAAAGAAGTCATGGAAAAACCAAAGGAAATAATTAAAGCTTTGGACATCTAACTGAAATTGTTGGGATGTCACAGCGCAGTAACACGGAGTCAGTCAGCATTCTGACTCAAACCAGACATTTTAGTCTTTTATATGAGAAGGCTTGTAATGAGTGTGGGTGTCCCGATTTTTTAAAATTATTTTAAAAACTATGCAACAAAGATTATGACAACAGAATCAGAATAGATTCTCAACTGGTATAAATTGGGTCAATGAAATAAAAAAAATGAAAACATGCCAATTAAGTCAATAGAATTTCATGTATTTCCACAACTTGGGATTTGTCCCACACTGTCTACCTAGAACTTTATGAATGTAGTGTTCTTTTTAGCTATTCCCTCTGAGCAATCATGCCTCAGACTAACTCTTCGCATAAGGAACATGAACATATCTAGAAAAAAAATGCTTTGTTACATTAACTGCTGCAGAGCCAGGAAAGTGGCAAACAAGTCTGCTTTCTAATCCAAGGAAATGGAAAGTCTGTTAAGTTCTGCCTGGGGTGGTAGTATTATTTCTATCACAAGAGGTACCATGTAAAAGTTACATTTCCTTGCATAGAAAGGGTGCTCATGCTGTGACGTGATGCAAGAACAAAGGTATGCAATGTAAGGTGAAAGGAAAGTAAACCAAATAGGCTGCTCCTGAGAAGACATTTGCTGCCAAGGAGTAAAGATCAGCAAAGATCGGTGTAATTCTCAGAGACAGCAGATTTTGATTCTCATTTTTTCATATTTTTGTTCAAATTTGTCTACATTTATTAAAACAGATTTAGGTCAGTTTTTATACACATATATGTGAAAACCTGAGGGCAGTGGCTAGAAACTTGAACATTGCCAGTAGATTCTGTGGAAGTCCCCACACCCAGAGTACTGCTGAGACCTCACCACAGTCCAGGAATTCAGGATGGGAATTTAAAAAGGGTTCAGCATTGATCTAATTCTGTTCCTGAGAAAATCAATAGTAAAACTCTTGTTGATTTAACAAGAGTTAACAGATTTAATCCACCACTGAGGGCTATTGAAAATCCCACCTTAAGCATGACACTTTTCTGATCAGGATGGTTATGATAATAATGCTATTTAGAAGTGTCAATGTTCTGCTGATCTTCCCAACCGAGATATCCCAGTCTTCAAAACTTCTTAAACTTTTTTTTTTTACACATTGCATCTATTCTTCATCTATTCACAATGCTAGTAGGGTTTTAAAAATATGTAACAAATGAAATCATCCAATTGTAAAACAGACTCTCTGACATCAACAAGAACACTCTCTGTCATTGGTTGCTGAGGCTACTGTCTTGACTATTAGCAGCGACAAGCACTGTGCAAGTTAAGCACTTAAAGAAATGATAGCTACCAACAGTGTGTCAAATCAGTGGTGAACTGAGCCCAAAGTGTTCTCAAAAGTTTGGGTTGGATCACTAATTTGCATAAATTAATGTAGTTCAATAAAGGTTTGGATCTTCACTTGTTTTCTTTTGTGATAAGAAAATATGAATGTCCGTTTTCGAAATATTTTGAAGTGTCCTAAATGGACATGAATACTGAAGTACATTTTCTGATATAGTAACAAAGCAACCAGAACAGATGTAATTTTAGGATACAATTCATCCCTGTGAAGAGTAACAGGACAGAACTACTCAACATAAAGCAGGAATTAAAAAAGGGGTTTGGGCTGGCCAACAGCATAGCCGTGAATGTCATCTTGAAACAATAAGGAGTAGCTATATCTCTCCTGATCTGAGTCCTATAATCTAGGAAAGAAGACGTCTTCTGGTTCACGTTTAAAAAAATACTGCTTGAGGCTTGAGTGAATACTTGCTGTCTGTGTAGGTGTTTCTTTAACTAATGATCAATAAGATTTGTCTTCAATAACAGATAGAAACAATTGATAGGAGGAAATTTATTTAAAAACACTTATACAAACATCTTGTTTTCATTGCAGAAATGATTTTATTTATTTTTTAACATGTAAATAAAATAATAATCTTATAACTCTCAGTTCCTGCAGAGAAAAAAGTTTTACCTAGTTACGCAGGTTAACAACAAACTCATTGGCTGAAATATATAAAGCTGGTCCCTTACATCAGGGGTTGGCAACCGCCGGCACATGTGCCAAACATGGCACGCGGGTCAAGCCTGAGAGGCATGTGGCGCTGCTCAGGCTCTCGCGCTGGCCCCGCCCTCGGGGACCCAGGGCAGCCTGGGGCTACAAGAGCTGTGTGCTGCTGGGGAGTACGGCCAGCAGGGAAAAAGAAACTGTGGTGTGGCTCCTGCTGGCCCTGCTCCCTGCTGGGCAGGGCTGCTGGAGGCAACCGGGCGGGTCAACCCGCCCAGAGCCGCCACTACTGGCAGGAGCCAGCCCTGGGGCGAGGAACTGGAGGCTGCCCACCGGTGGGTGCTGGTCCCGGCCCCGGCCCCAGCCCCGGCCAGGAACCGGAGGCCGCAGGTGCCAGCCCCAGCCAGGAACAGGAGGCTGCCAGCTTGCGGGTGCCGGCCCCGGACAGGAACTGGAGGCTGCCCATGAACTGGAGGCTGCCCGCCAGCCAGAGCTGACCCCAGCTGGGAACCAGGTCTGGAGGCCGCCCGCTGGTGGGAGCCGGCCCTGCCCCCAGCTGAGAACTCGAGGCCTGGCCCCGCCGCTAGAATCTGCTGAGGTTGCAGTGGGTGGGGCTGGCACGGGGGCCAGCAAAGGTTGCCGACCCTTGCCTTACATATTTTTATACCCATCCAACAAATAATAATAAACTGTATCATTAGAAGGGCCCTTTCTTACTCTAACCCAATAATTAATAGCATATATATAGTACCTTCAATTGTCGCAGCCTGACTCAATTTCTGTGGTTATTTTGGAGGTATTTAATTTGGATAGTAAACGTAACTACAGCAAAATGTAGTAATGAGTACATGTCAGAGGGATATCTGAGTACATGACCTACTGTCAAGTATTTTGAACACTATGGTGTTAAAGTTCCCAGAATGATTCAACCCAATTTTGCCTTTCTTTAATCAAAGCAATTTTCAAAGTTGGTGCTGGGGACAGAGATGGAAAGAAACGACCTACTTTTCCTTCTATGTAGCTGAAGAGTGACTCCATTAAAGTCTGTGGGATTACACCTGTGTGTTATTGATGTCAGTCAAAAGGAAATCTGGCCCTATCCTCTCATATTATGTGTGTGTGTGTGTGTGTGTGTGTGTGTATTTTACTGTTTCAGAAAGCAGTTTATAATCTCAAGAAGAACACAAGTATTAGCAGAATAAGTACAACAAAGTACAGTAGCTCCCTCTCAGAGTATAAATTTCACCAATTCTTGAAATGTTCACTTGTTTATAAAACATATGCATCATATCAAATGGGAAAACAGAAAAATGTAACTGGGGTCTTTCTTTCTTTAAGTAAAGTCAAAGACAGTTTTCAGAGAGAATTTTGAGTATTAGTATTCAGAGAATAAATGACCAGCAATCCTCTTTAGCTATCTCTAATATTTACTTAAAGTTTAGGATTTGATTGTAAAGTAAGGTACTCATATGTGTGTTTGCATAACCTAGTGCTTTCTGGAGTCACAAGAGGCTGGAAGGACAGTCTTGGTGCCTAAGGCACCAGACCAGAACTGAGGACTTGTTTCATTCTTGATTTGATCAAAAACTTTCTGTCTATCCATCCAATGTCTCAGCTCCCCGTCTGGAAAATGGAGATAATACTCTTTTACCTCACACTCCTCCATAATCCATATTAACTTTCAAGTGTAGACAGCCCTTAAAAATTAGATCTTTTTCATCTCTATTAGCTACTCTTGTCCACTTTTAGTTTCCTCACCAGAAGACAAGTTGTTCTGAATAGTGTATCCTCCAGAGTTTTGCCTTTTTGGTGGTAAATGGAGCCTAGTTGCTAGTGTATAACTTAGAATGCAAGAATGACCATACTGGGTTAGACCAATAGTCCAGTGAGCTCAATAGCCTGTCTTCCAACGGTGGCCAATGCCAGATGCATCAAAGAAAGTGAACAAAAACAGGGCAATCATCAAGTGATCCACCTCCTGTCATTTCATCCCAGCATCTGGCTGTCATAGTCAAAGACATCCAGAGCATGGGGCTCCATCACTGACCATCTTGGCTAATAGCCATTGATAGATCTCCATGAGCCTTTCAACCTCTTTTTTGAATCCAGGTATAGTTTTGGCCTTTACAACAACCTCTGTCAACAAATTCTACAGTTTGACTGTGTAGTATGTGAAGAACTAATACAGATTTAGCATCATTTTCTGCTTCTGGATATTTTAATGGTGGTGTGATTTTACTCGGTGAAATGATCACATAGTGTTCAATGTAAGAATCTGATAATTAAAACCGGAGCTGTTTTATTTAACATGGATTGTCAGATAAGTTACATAGGGTGAGATTCCCACCCCAGCTCTGGTTTTAACAGATAAAAGGGCGTGAACAGCCATGAAGGGGTTCTCGATAACATATCGTCACCCTAAGTGTGCATTAACACAGACAGATTTTAAATTGTCAGAGCAGTGTAAAGGAGCCTTAATGTAACTCAGGAGGACGACCTAGGACTAGATCTTTAGCTGGCATAGGCTGCATCACTCCATTGGCTGCACTGAAGTCACTTTACAGCAGCTGAGGATCTGGTCCTACATTTTTCTCTCTGGATCCTTCTACTCTTTCCAGTTTCATAATACATTGTCTTTTACACTTAGAAACCTAGAGTAAGCCATCATGAAGCCATACAAACTATTTCTCATTCCTTTCATATTGCCCTCAACCTCTCCACTTCCCCGTGGAACTGCACTCTGTTGTATCTTAATTGTGTTGTCATACAGACACCAACAAAATCCAAGTGTTATCAGTCAAACACTCAAACTGTTGCAAAACAAGTAGTCAAAAGTCAATAGATATTGTTTTCATGTTTTTCTTAAACTTTCAATGGAACCATTGCCATATTGATTACAGTCTAAAATGATGAAGTTGTCTTTTGTCATTTGGAGTATGAGAAATAGCATGGAGTAAATCTCCAACGTATCTTGAGAAACTTATGGTTGGAAGTGCTTCATTTAGGAGGGATTTTTGCCAGTGAACATGCATTCTGTGCAAGTTTTCCCGGTGTGACACCAGCTCTCTACTTGTACTGTATCCATCAGGAATTAAATATATGTACAGTAGCTTCCATAGAAAATTTCAGCCTTATGTGGCACTGTTAAATTGCAACAGGTGAACTAATCTGTTTTCTCATTTTAGGGTTCTCCAATCTTCTTCCACACTTTTTTGTTTTCAGTCTCCAGTATTTACTTTCATATACTCAGACTCTAAGGTGAGAAGGGACTGATATGATCATCTAGTCTGACCTCCTGCACAATGCAGGCCACAAAACCTCACCCACCCACTCCTGCAATAACCCTCTAACCTATGACTGAGTTATTAAAGTCCTCAAATCTTGAATTAAAGACTTTAAGATACAGTGAATCCACTAGCAAGTGAGACATGCCCCATGCTATAGAAGAAGGCGAAAAAACCCCAGAGCCCTATGAATCTATGGGTGCGTCTACACTTGTAAATTAAGTCGACTTAAGCAAGCTTAAGTCGACTTAATTTACCCTGCGTCTACACTACAGTTTCCTTAAGTCGACTCAAGCAAGTTGCTTAAGTGTACTTAAGGAAAATAAAGTCGACTTAATTAAAATTAAGTCAACTTTATTAAACCTCAATTTAGTTCGACTTAAGGCTTAAGTCGACTTTTTCAAGTTGACCTAAGCCAGTGTAGACCTGGGGTAGCCCTAAGTCGACTTAGGGCTACCCCAGAACTACACCACTGCCCTCCCTGCCGGGGGGGGGGGTACAAGAGGAGCCTGGCATGCCACCCCACAGGGCAAGGCAGAGCCCTGCCCACCCTGCCCTTATGCCCTGCCAGGGTCCCTGTCCCCCTTTGCCCCATTGTACCTATGTACAATGGGGCAAAGGCTGACCCCCTGGCACTGGGCAAGGGGTGCCCCCCTACCCCCGTGGACCTACCCTAGGTCCCCCTAGCCCCTAGAAGTTGACCTAGGCATCCAGTGTGGACGCTCTAGGTCGACTTTGTAAGTTCCCCCCAAAATTGACTTAAAATTTAGATATAGACTCACTAAGTCGACCTAAATTTTCAAGTGTAGACATAGCCTATGACTCTAAGGCTTTGTCTACACTTGTAAAGTTAAGTCGACTCTATTAAGTCGACTTAATAAGGTCAACTTTAAGTCGACTTAGAGTCGACCTTGTTAAGTTGACTAAACAGAGTGGCTACACTTTAAGTTGACTTAAGTCAACCTTGTTAAGTCAACTTAACAGTAGACATAGCCGTCCACGCTGGCTTTAAGTTGACTTAATAAGATCAACTTAGCACTATTCCCCGTCTACTCTGGCTTTAAGTCGACTTAAGAAGTTGACTTAAGGCTTAAGTCGACCTTCAGAGGTTGTGTTATTAAGTCAACTTAAGGAAGCTCTTAAGTCAACTTAATAAAAGCCCAGTGTGGACACGGCTTTGTGTAGGTCGACTTAAGCGTCTATAAGTCAACCTAAGTTGCCAGTGTAGACGCACCCTAAGGCACTGCGCATTCTGGCCCAAGTCTAGCAAAGCACTTAAGCAAGCGCTCAACTTCAAACATGTGTGTTGTTCCACTGAAGTCACTGGGAATACTCACGTGCTTGAGCACATGCTTATGTACATGAATAGTCCCAGTGAGTTCAGTGGATATACACACATGATTGAAGTTAAGCACTTGATTACATACTTTGCTGGACGGGGTCTGGGATGCTCAGCATTTTGTAGTATTGAGCCCTAAATGATTCAGATATCTTTGATAATCCATATTATCCTCTATTTGTTCCCCAGCAGATGAGTGGGACCTAAAGCCTCTCACATGACAACTGTTATTGCAAGCTCCATTTGGTCCAGGAATCTCATTTGACTCATACTAACTGTATGGATATATAACTCTTCTGAGTAAGTTTACATTTAAATGAATTTAGATACTAAGGATACTACTTAGATACTGTGATGGGGACTGCCCTAAAAATGCTTCAAAATAACAGAAAATAAAAATATATAGATCAGAAATGTTTCCTAATGCCCCCTAAAATTGTCTACTTGGAAAGAGAAAGATTAATTAGACCAGTGAGTTGTTCATAAGCCGCGCTGGTTGTGTTCTATCCCGAGGAAATATTTTCGGGCTAATATTCGATTCCTTTACACCTTGTGTAATCATTATACCTGTCGAAAGTGAGTGGAAAGTGGGCATGCATAATGCTACCATTCAGATATGGTAATGATTTACTCCTACTTCACATGAGTAAATGACTTCACAAGTAGCAAGATCACTGAAGAAACAGGCTTTTCATCAAAATGCCTTGGTTTTAAGGATAGCAGCAGCAACTGTACTATTTGATAACAAAAGTTGCCATAACTAGGCTATTAAAATGAAAAATCTGCATAAAAGTTGCATCGCTTGGCAACTCCAAGTCAGAATCCACAGATAAACTCATACAAAATCACTAATTGCTTATAGCTAAACTAACACTCTACAGCAGAAGAAAAATTTACCCATTAACATATTCAGCACATTAGGTTTGAAATACGATTATCTAAAGATTTATATTGCATTGTATTGCTTTTGACTATGGACCAGATCCTGACTTCTTTACAACTCTCTTGTAGAATAATCAATAGGGGAACACTTCAACCTCCCTGCACATTCTGTGAAAGATATACCAGTTAAGTGCTTCAACAGAAACACTTTAAGACGAGTCTTCAACGTGAAACTGCAGAGTTGGAATTAGTATGCAAAATTTGACCCCATTACTTTAGGTCTGAATAGAGATTTGGGCTGGCTCACTCATTACCAAAGGTGATTTTCCCCTCTTTTAACATTCTCACCTTATCTGTTGCTCCATACTGTTTAAATCAAAACAATTTGTTTGGTTTGCTGAAAAAGACTGAACTGACCTTGTGACTTGCCTTTCTCTGTACCTATTTATTCACCGGACATGCTACAGCTTCCATTTCATGCATCTGATGAAGCAGGATTACACTCATGAAAGCTCATGCGATAAATAAACTGGTTAGTCTTTAAAAGTGCCACGGGACTCTTTGTTTGTTTTGCTGAACTAGACTAACACGGCTACCCCTATGGAACTTGTTTTGATAGAGGTTTTGAAATGTGGATGGGCCAAGACAGGAGTCACAAGAGTCCTTTTCAAATCTGAAAATGCTACCTTACATTCTGCTGGTTACCCTTTCTCGTCCAACATATGCAGAGGCTTTGCAATATTGGCAAACACAGTAGTAATTCTTCTGTAATAGGAGCAGAGTGATGCAAAACTCTATATGTGTGAGTGTCTGAGGACCTAAACAGTTTTGTAAAGCTTCAATGTTCTTTTTGTCAATGGAAAGTCTCTCTTCGTTGATTGTATGCTCAAGGTAAACTACCTCTTTTTGTAACAATTTACAGCTCTTTGAGTTCATTTTCAGATTGGCAACTTTAAACTGATCTTAGAGCATTTTAAAATGTTCAATTCTTGTTTAAGGTTTTAGTATGCACCAGTATATCACCTAGATAGAACAAACAGGCAGAAAGAGACATGGCACCATAATAGCTCTCATTAGCCTCTCAGATGTGGCTGGTGCATTGAACAGTACCGACACCTTAAATTGTCATCTGGATCTTTTTAAAAATGTTTTTGTATTCCATTAGTCAAGACTCGCTCCAACATTAAAAATACCATCATAATGAATTAATCAGGATGCAAATGACTAGCAATCTCATGGTGATTTACATAAACATCATATTCTAGAATAGATTATACTAGACTGAAATCTCTTTGAATGCACAGATTACTAAAGCATTAGGAATTGGATCCATCACTTACAATGTTACCTTGTCCCTCTGTCTTCAATGATTCTTAACCTCTGACACTATATCTTTTGTTGAGTGCCAATATATTCATGATCATCCCATCCGAATTACAGCAGCATAGACATTTGTGCAAGTCACATTTACCAGGGGTCTTTATGGTTCATTATTCTTTCTCCTTCTCTTAAAATCTCAAGGATTAGCAAAAATATTAGAAACATGAATAATAAACAGCATTTGAGTACTATGTAGGGATGACTAATGGGGCACTGAATAAATGGGTTTCCAGGACCAGATTTAGCATAATCATTAATGATCTGGGAGAGAGAGAGTCAAGAGCATATTAATGAAATTAATATCAAATGAGACTAAATTGGGAAGAGTTGCATGTACCAGTGAAGATAGGGAAATAAAGAAAACTAGAGATTTAAATCCTGGTCAAAATATAACAATGAGATTCAAAATGGAAGAACAAGGGAAAATATTCTGGAACAAAATTTTAATAGAAAGGAGAACAAACATGAAAGTTTAAATATTGAAGAAGGAGAGGAATTACCTTAGTAAAAGGAATGTAACAGGAACAAAGAATAATAGAATGAAATTGCAAAAAGCAGTATATACTGGAAAACTGATGGAGCAAAGCTGTGGAAAAGCTCAAGGGAAACAGCAGAAACCCACTGCTTAGGACAAAGAGAACTAGAATTGGCAAGTATGCTACAGGGAACATTTCTCTATCAGGAGGGTTTTTTCCATCTCTAACTTCTATGATTCAATGAACAATCCTTGAAGTGTGCATGTAAAAAATTATATCACTCTTTCCTATGCAAGAACAAAAACAGACACCACCACCCCACCCCACAATACACACGCCATCATATTCTTGCCTTTCTGAAATCACTGGAGACATAGGATTTACTCTTAGGTGAGGATTTAGCCTGGCTTAAAATAGAATGAAATAACAGAAAGAGTGAAAATGAACATCATACAAATAAATATTACTGAGAATTTAAAGACTTGTATTTCTTAGTCACTAAAGGTAAGATGACCTCTCATTACTTGGAACAATATCTGCAGAGTGTTTTGAAGAGGTAAAGTGCTATTTAACATTTGAAGTATTAACATTGCCTGGGATCTGTCAATGAAAACAACTTAGGAAGAATGGAACTCTGATAGGAGAAACTCATCTCTTATGAGTGTCTCCTGTCAGCTGGGTAAGATACTGCAATCTTTTTTTCCCAGTACTGGCCCTGGCCTGTACATTATTGGTCTAACGACGTGTATCTTCAGTAGCTTACTGGGATAGTAGGATTACTTGCATGAGTCAGAATTGCACCATCAGGCCCAAAGTTTCGAACTAGGCATGAATCTTGTGTGGGGCATTACTTGGTACCTATATCCATATCGTCTCACATTTATAGTGACCTAAGGAAATAGTTGTACAATTTAATGAAATCATTGTACAATTTGGGCACATTGAAGCGTGTTTCTTCTTATTAGATTTTACTAGTGGGTGTAATAGCAAAATGTATGTGTGTTTACCTGAAAATTTCCTTGTTCAAATTTTAATCCACAGGTCTGTTCCAATGTGTACATGAACTTGGGGGCAGAACCAGACCAGTCAGTCACTGGCAGCTGGGGGACATCCTGCTCCCTTAAACTCACAGCAAAGATAATTCAAATCTCTTTTCCTACACTACAGATGACGTTAAATATACTTTGAGGAAAAAGCACTATTCCTCCCATTGCATGATGAATTCCACTACCACCTACACCAAACCCAAATGCTTGGGTTTCCACTTCTGTTCTGGATGATCCATTTGTCTTTAAGTGTGCTGGATCTGTAGTCCTTGTTATTCAAAGACAGGAAATTTTCAGGTAAGCACAAATAAATTTTCCTATTTGTCTTTATACTAAAAGTCCACAGATCAGTTACAATGGGATTTGGACAGCAGTGTGCCTCCAGCGTAAGAAGCTTGGTTATCCTTTAAATAGGCACATCCAAAATGAGGTAAATTATAATTCATATTTCCTCCATCTTCCTCTGGCCACTAAGACCTGGGGAATCTTCTGCAAAAAGAAAGGAAAAGGTATTGGTTAAGATTGGTTGAAGAATATGTCGAATTTAGTGGTTTTGTGTCTTCATGGCCATGTGGCTGTCTAACAGTTCTCTGGCTATACAAGATACATGACTACTTTGCCCTGAGATTGTTAGCACTTGTAAGGATTTGACTTTGATGCTTAAGTGAAGGAGGAATATTTGGTGACTTTAAAATGGAACGAAAGCTATGAAAGTTGTGAGGACTACCTGTCTCAATTAAAATGCCCAATTCTGAAGCCTGTTAGAGAAAGCTCCCAAGTTCAAATGAAAAAACCACGAAGTACTTCATCTTATTGGAGACAGTAGCAATCAGAAGGCCTACTCTAATGGACAGGAAGTATGATGCCTCCTGCAGTGGTTCAGTTTGTATACTACTGTAAGAAGCAATATGAGGTTTCAAGGTCATGCTCTATTTTGACCTTGCAGAGTTGGAATATGGCTGATTACTTTGTATGAAATCATGCTACGGAGACTTGATGTTTAGAGATACTCTTTTACACACACACACACACACACACACACACACACACACACACACACACACACACACACACACACA
>ML685888.1:4204556-4216132 GCA_007922175.1 Pelusios castaneus | reverse complement strand
ACACACACACACACACACACACACACACACACACACACACACACACAGAGTTAAACAATGGATTTTGCTCCAACTAGTAGAATATTGTAGAAGCAAACCTTGCAGGCCTCAAATTTGCTTAGCAACAGCATCACTTATAAAAGAATGAAAGAAAGTGTAAAGATAAGAATGGTATAGTCTGAGAAGGGAAAGAAAAACAACTGGTCTCTCAAAGTAAAAGTACTCTAAATAAAATAAGCTGTCTCTAAACAGTTTTTCTGTTTTAACCAGTTTGTAACCTTTCACTTGCACCACATAGGCAAAAATTGTTAACTGTCATATAAATACCTGCAAAATCTGCCTGCGAGCAGAGCTCACTTAACTACACAAACTCTGTGTTGTTAACAGACTCTTCAGTATGCTGCTATCTGTTGAGACTGCTCTGACCAATCACCTCTTTCTGGCCAATCTCAAGAAATATAGTCCATTCTCATCCTTAATTGTTTTTCTGGAGCTTTCATGGACATATCCTCTCCTTATTCTCCTAACTCTCTGGCAATTCCTTCAGCACTACTTGTGATTCTACTTTAGATTTTACAAACTAATATATAAGATACCGAATAATGATGATGATGTTGTGATAGCCAAAAAACCAAGTGCTGGTCTGAATCACACTTTCAGTGATTCCTTGCCAGAGGCCCTTTCATCATGAGAAATTAAATAATCTTCAGTAATTTACTGGTAGCACCACAAAAAGCTATTCAAACTGATTACAATGAAAGAAATATTTTCAGCAATTATTTGCAACATACCTTGCTTTAAAAGAATTGTGTTTGTCAATGAAGACTTTTCCCACAACCCATCAAATAACTCAGTATAACTACCATTTTGACATGTGATGTTTTCTTCATCATGGTAATTTATTTGAAGATAAATTATTTATAACTAGCAATTAGATGTTTTGATGTTTATTTGTATCTAATGTGTAATAAACTGATATGTGTTTTAGCTATTGCTGTGTGATGACATCATTACTGGTCCATTACAGTTGCCATGGAAAGACAGCTGGATTTCTCTCAGGCCAGGGAGTTTAAAAGCTTGCTCCTAGTTTTGATAAAGAATTTACCAGATAAAATGTTAACTTTTTATACTTTTTACTAGATGTTTCTGTACTGGGAATATTTAAAAAGTTATATATGTCTTCAAAAATGTGGGTGAGCAAGACTTTTTAATGTTCTAGAATTATTAAATTGTGTTTTTCTGGCATCACAATCTTAGAGACCATGATCCTAATCTTATAAAGATTTATACAAATACTTGAAGTCAGTGGGATTGTTCACTCATGTCAAGTTATGTATGTGCATAAATCTTTGCAGGATCCGGTATTGTCCATCTAAAATTCTGTCCTGTGTCCTAACATTCTGTGCAAGGTTTCCTCCTTATTTCTGAAGGAAAGATTACCAACAAATCATAATAAAAATGTTAAATAAAGAGCCAAAAATCAGGTGTGCCCATGCCTTATTGAGTACCTGTGTCATTTTACCATAGTCTTTCTCACACTTCTGAGCTCCTTTGATAGTTTGATACTCATTTACTTGTTCATGTCCAATCAAGACTATATATTCTGTTTGACAGGGACTTGCTTGTTCTGTAAGGTTCATACTACATTTCTGAGTACTCAGAATAAAAATATTACTGCATCTATTTAACCCCAAGTATCTTTTGATTTACTTTTTTTTTAACCATGTCCCATCTATTTCTTTTTCGCACTGCATATTTAAACACAAACTATGTGGTAATACAATCTCGTAATTGAAAAATTAAAGCACAAAAGCATATGCTTTAGTCAAACACAAGTAACTGGTCTCACTAATGGGTTTACTTGAATAAATTGTATGTCCTCTTTTATGTAGCCTGTCAGACTAAATCATCTATTGGTGCTTTCTGCCCTTAAAATCAGGAAATTCAAAGTTATGAATTCCACAACTGTAACTCAGTCATTTTACCCATATGTAGTAATTGTAGATACCATTAAATATGTCTCTACATATCTATAAGCTGTAGTACTGAACTGTGGTTGGTGTAATAACCATAACTTTGATTTTCCCTATTTTCTTTAGAAATTAAACCAGATTCTTTTTACATTTGCCACAAGAAATAATCCGCCCCCCCAAAAAACCATTTAGGGTTAATTGAAATGTTTTGTTTAAAATAAAATATTTGGATTCAATTTTGACTTTTTTTCATTTTATATTGCATTATAATCCACAATACAAAATAGTAAATATTTAAAAAGCTCTTTCAAAAGGAAAAAATCAAAACATTACATTCAAAAAATGTCAAAACAGGACAATGGCACAACCCTCATTCAAACCTTCTTTATGACCACACAAAAAGGTGACACTTTAATTTAGAAAAGAAGATCAAATGTTTCATTCAGTACTGCACAGCAGATGCCATTAATGATTTTAACAATAAAATAACCAAAAGCAATAGAATACTTCAACTATATTGTCATAGAATCATAGAACTGGAAGGGACCATGAGACATCATCTAGTCCAGTCCTCTGCACTCATGGCAGGACCAAGGACCTTCTTAAATCATCTCTGACAGTTGTTTGTCTAATCTGGTCTTAAAAATTTCCAGTGATGGAGATTCCACAACCTCCCTAGGCAACTTATTTCAGTGGTTAATTGTCCTGATAGTTAGAAATTTTTTCCTAATGTCCAATCTAAACCTCCCTTGTTGTAATTTAAGCCTATTGCTTCTTATCTTATCAATGTCAGTGGTTAAGGAGAATAATTTTTCTCCCTACTACTTGTAACAACTTAAAGTCGACCTTGTTAAGTCAACTTAACAGAGTCGCTACACTTTAAGTCGAGCTTGTTAAGTCGACTTAACAATAGACATAGCCGTCCACACTGGCTTTAAGTCGACTTAATAAGATTGACTTAGCACTATTCCTCATCCACACTGGCTTCAAGTCAACTTAAGAAGTCGATTAAGGGCTTAAGTTGATCTTCAGAGCTGGTGTTATTAAGTTGAGTTAAGCTGTTATGAAGTCGACTTAAGGAAGCGCTTAAGTCGACTTAATAAAAGCCCAGTGAGGACACAGCTTTGTGTAAGGTGACTTAAGCGTCCTTAAGTCGACTTAAGTTGCCAGTGTAGACGCACCCTCAGTCTCCTCTTTTACAGACTAAACAACCCAGTTATTTCGATCTTCTCTCATAAGTCAAGTGTTCCAGACCTTTAATCATTCTTGTTGCTCTTCTCTGAACTTTCTCCAATTTCTCCACATCTTTCCTTAAATGAGGTGCCCAGAACTGGACACAATACTCCAGTTGAGGTCTAATGAGCACGGAGTAGAGCAGAAGAATTACTTCTTGTGTCTTACTTGCGATACTCCTGCTAATAAATCCCAGAATGGTGTTTGCTTTTTTTGCAATAGTATTACACTGTTGACTTATATTTAGCTTGTGGTCCACTATGACACCCATATCCCTTTCTACAGTACTCCTTCCTAAGCAGTCATTTGCCCATTTTGTATGTGTGCAATTGATTGTTCTTTCCTTCCTAAGTGGAGTACTTTGCATTTGTTCTTATTGAATTTCATCCTAGTTACCTCAGACCATTTCACCAACCTGTCCAAGTCATTTTGAAGTGTGATCTTATCCTCCAAAGCACTTTCAACTCCTCCTAGCTTGGTGTCATCTGCAAACTTCATGAGTGTACTCTCTATACCATCATCCAAATCATTGATGAAAATATTGAACATAACCAGACCCAGAACAGATCCCTGTGGTACTTCTTGTTATGCCCTTCCAGCATGACTATGATCCGTTGATAACTACTCTGTGGGAGAGGTTATTCAGCCAGTTATGCACTGCTCTTATAATATTTCCACCTAGATTGCATTTGTTTAGTTTATTGTCCTATTATAACATGAAGTATTATAGTATTAAAAGTATTATAGTAGTGCATATTATGAACTACTACTATGGATATGTCATGAAGTAATAGAAAATTAATAAAAATATAAAAATAGATAAAATAAAATTCAAAACATTTCAGAACTCCCAAACACACATTTTGCAAAAACATTTTTTCCATTTTAATCTATTTTTTCTAAATAGACACTGTTACAAAATGTTTCAATTTAGACAAAACCAGCATTTTCTATCAAAAAAACCATGTTAATGAAAAGTTTTCCACCAGCTGTAATGAAAATAAACATAGCTAAGAGCATTGATCATGGGCAGGATTAACAGAGAGAGAGAGAGAGATCATATTTACAGAGTTTAGAACCAGCAAAGATGCCTAACTGGACAAAGGGTAATTGCTTCATCTGAACAAATAAAAAATTATATTCCAGTGTGTGAAGATCCAAATATATGCTCAAATGATTGATTTTCATTCCCTGCAGAAGACCAATAAGAGGCCTACACTCCATTTAAGTATTATTTAAAGTATAAAAATAGGGTCTTGTGCTGGCTTTCTGCACAGGGTTAAATTTTGCCTTAGGACCAGTAGTGTATTCAATGTTAAACATGGATAAACAGAGTTTACTCATTTATCTATTAGGAAATATGAAGTTTACACACTTCTTAATTTGTAGGATATAGAGTATAGTGTAGATTAGTTTAACCACTTTTTTACTACTACACCATCGCTTTGAGCATATACATTTCTCTCTGAGCCTTAGTTCATGTGGAAAAAAAAGCCAAAAAAAACCAGGTACCATGTGTGTGTGCACTGCACACAAGTTTCAAATACTTACATCTTAGTCATTTTTAAAACAAGTTTCTTTAGACTGTTCTTCAGACATTCCAACAGCATGCTCCCTTAGTGAGACTAGAATGCTCTAATCTGCAATCCCAGTGCAAGAAAAATAATGGGACCTTTGTCTGTTTTAGGAACAGGCCTTAAGTGCATAGCATATTTAAGGTTACAAAACATAACCCTCCTGTTTCACTGTATCCTCACTATCTTTATTAAGATTACAAATTTATCAGGCAGGACCATTAATCCTTCTGTGTATGGTTCAGCATCAAACATGCTATTGACCTCTAAGCAAGTATCATCACTATTCTTCGGTCATCCAGTGTATAGAAAGCAATTTAATAATATTTTAGCATGTAAAGTACCCCTTCCCTTATCATAGTCAATTGAATCCTTGTATAAAAAAATCCTACAGAATTTATTAGAAACTGATAACTTAGCTACGGTATAACCTTTTAAACCATCCTATAGATTTTATTTGAAAATTATTTCCCTACTACAGAAGCCTACAGGATGATTTAAAAAAAACACCTAGTAAAAACATTCTGTGTTAAATTATATGGACTGAGATTGTGTTATTTTGGGGTTGGTGAGCATGTACCCATATGAAGGGTCCCATTTAAAACAGTATGCCACTTGAGTGAGGAAGTGTTCACCAATGAGAGCAAAGGTTGCACAGACTTGCCCTATACTTATTTTGTAGATGCCTGTTGGATTAATCCCTACTGCATTCTATAGGACTTCCATAAGAGTAGAAGGAACCAAACAAAATTTTCTCAAACTATACAAAAGAATCTAGATTTTACAGAGACAATCCTGTGAAATTTTACCTCAATGGAAAACATTGTAGAAAATTATAAGCTTATAAAAACAGGGATCAAAGATGAAAATGCCAACCCAGTTGTAATTATAGCATAACTACCACAGTATTATAAGTACACGTGCATTTTATATATTATTATATTTATTCATTTATTATATTACAGCAGATAGTTCTCAAAATGAGTATCACAAAATATCTTAGCAGAGCATTGTAGAACATTGATTCTCTATTCAAAAGAATGATATTTTACACAAGATATACTCTCTGCTTCCTGTTTAATTACAGAAGGTATGTCTACACTGCCACAGTGGCAGGCATCCATGCAGTGGCATGAACAGAGCAAGTCTGAGAAGACCCACTCAATCGATTGGAGAGTACTTTTCTGTCGACTCAATTAGTCCATCTCCCTGAATCACAGAAAGCAGCATCACTGAGAGAGGTCTCCCATCAATGCAGCACCGTGAAGACGCTGTGGTACATCAATGTAAATACATCGATGAGGAGACACACAAGCTTCGTTATATAGTTGTGTATATTCCGTCAACTGCCACTGCTAGTGTAAACCTGCTCAAAGAAAAGGTGGGTGAGGATGGTATTTGATATTTGATGGAACCAATTTTTGTTGGTGAGACAGACAAGCTTTTGAGCTTACACAGAACTCTTCTTCAGAGCTTGCTGTAAGCTTAAAAGCTTATCTTTGAACCAACTTTTCTTGGTAAGGATCAAAGATATTACCTCACCCACCTTGTCTCTCTAATATCTTAGGCCAACATGGCCACACCCACTCTGCATAATGTTTAATTACAGTCAGTCTAAAACCCATCACTTTCTTTTCTCTGATTTGTTTACATATTTTATTCAGGGTTGAATCTTTTATTTATATGTGCCCCTTTGACACTCACATACTTTGTCAGGATATTGCATTTATATTGTCAATTTATAGCTATCTATATAGATACATAATTTATTATTTTTAAATCTGCCTGTATTTTTCTTAATGTTATTTGTTCAATGGTTGCAGAATTGTTGTTTGTTGGGATATTTTGATTTCTCACAAGAAATGTAAAATTAATGTTTAAGGGCTTTAAAAAGCAGTGGAGTTCATTATCTTTTACATAGTAGCAAAAGTTCCTGAAATAAACAGTCCTGTGACAATTTCTCTTGTATTCACATTTTATGTTCAGGAACTGTTTCACGCTCAATAAGAACAGCATATGCTGTCACCCATAAAGAATTTACAAAAGCACATGGTTTCAATGGATATGTTTGTACAATCTGTTACGTCAAAGTCATTCCTGTACTTCGCAGAGGCATTCTAGGGAAATAAGATAATGGGTATTGTGATACCTAATATGAAACATAAGGTGTTTTAGTGTTGTTGTGGCTCTGTTGCTCCCAGGGTATTACTATGAGAAAGACAAGAGTAGGTGAGGTAATAACTTTTATCGGACCAACTTCTGTTGGTGAAAGAGACAAACTTTCACGTATATAAGTTTGTCTGATTCACCAACAGAAGTTGGTCCCGTAACAGATATTAGCTCATCCATCTTGTTTCTCGAATAAGTTATTTTAGCCTGTTACAGAATTTCTGGATCTTAAGGAGGAAGCCCCTCACCTCCTCGCACATAATTTTTACATTTCATTTGTTTGAGCCAAGTTGGGAGTTTAGGCTCTGATCCAGCAAAACATTTCATATATAAGTAGACTTGTGACCACGGAAACCTGACTGCTGTCAACAGGATTCCACACAAGCCCAGGAGTCTACCCATGCATAATGTGTAGAGCTAATCATGATGACATTCAGCATCTCCATATAAAAAGACAGTCTAGTACAGGATTAGGATGCATCTCTTCTCATTTTAAATATTATTCTCCTCCAGGTGCACCATGTATAGTTAACCATAACTCAGATTTGGAAAAAGGTAGAGACAATTCAGCTGATTCCTTCTAGGGAACAGAAGATTCATCTGAAACCTTCATTGCCACAGTAAAGGTGAATGTAATATCAGTGCACCTTGTTGCCATGAGTGAAAAACCTGGCATGCCATTAATAAACCATTAATCCTGTATCTCTGTGCAGGCTGAGCTTAAAGAAAGAAACATTTGTTTTACTGCTCCATCTGTATTATGCTTTACCAGAAATAATAGAAATTAAAGCAAAAACAGACATTAGCTGTGTATTAATTATATACAAACAAAAGTCTGATTCCTCTCATACATTGGGTAAATTAGAAATAACTAATTAATTAGAAATAACTAACTAATAACCTGCTTGCATTATGAGGTTATGGTAAAAAGTTGCAGCTGAGTTGTGGACAAGGCATTGAAAATTAGGGTAAAGTAATAACAGTCCCTATTATTTGTGGCAATAAAATCCCCATTATTATTATTTTTCCATAATTTTCCACTGTCAGCCACCCAGGGCTGAAAGTGTGGGCCTGGGACTGACAGCAGGAAAGTGGGGCTGAAAGCAAAGATTTTGGCTGTCAGCAGCCCTGAGCTGACAGAGCATGGTTTTCATCCCTGTCCATCCTGGCTAATGGCCACTTGTAGATCTATCTTCCATCGTCTTTTTTGAACCCCATTATAGTCTTGGCCTTTACAATATCCTCTGGCAAAGAGTTCCATAGGATGACTGTGTGTTGAGTGAAGAAACACTTCCTTTTAAACCTGCTGCCTATTAATTTCATTTTGTGACCCCTATTTCTTGTGTTACGAGAAAGAGTAAATAACACTTCCTTATTTATTTTCTCCACTCTAGTCTTAGTCATCTCTTTTCCATGCTGAAAAGTCCCAGTCTTATGAACCTTTCCTTATGTGGAAACTGTTCCATTCCCCTAATTATTTTTGTTGCCCTTTACTGTACCTTTTCCAATTCCAATATATCTTCTTTGAGATGAGGCAACCAGATCTGCACACAGTGGTCAAGATGTGGATGTACAATGGATTTATAAAGAGGTAATATGATATTTTTTTCTGTCTTATTATCTATCCCTTTTCTAATGATTCCCAGCATTCTGTTAGCTTTTTGATTACCACTGCTTATTGAGTGGATGTTTTCAGAGAACCATCTACCATGACTCCAAGTTCTCTTTCTTGAGTGGTATTGGCTAATTTAGACCCCATCATTTTATATATAGTTGGGATATCACAGCAGTCATCTGGGGCTGACAGCAGGCTCCCACTCTCAGTCCCATGCATGGTGGTGGAGCTTTTACTGTCAAATCTGTGGTGGAAGCCTAATATTTCAGAATCTGCAATTTCTGCAATATCACAAGTTAAGTAGGGCCTTAAAAATAACTATACTGAAGTCAATGGATTTAAATCAGTGTAGGACTGCATTCATCCAGCCAGCCTTTCACCAATCTTTCTTGCCCTCTCTGCTCAGATGGTCAGTCTAAACCCAACCAAATCAACAAAAAAGAGGTGGAGGGTAAAAAAGGAACTTGGACCATGACCACTGTAATATCAAGTCAAATTGTTCTTGCACATGTTCTAATCCTCTGTTGAATCATCCAAAAGTGTATTTCATAACTTAGCAAACATCTCCATCATATATCCTTTACAAGAAGCTGGGAGAGCACAATGGGTGATGGATCACTCCATGATTTTCTGTTGTCTGATTTCTCTTTTTATATTGTTACTCTACTTGCATCAAGATCCTACCCTATTTTCAATATAATATATATGTATATTTTCAACAAACCCACATCAGATCTGTAGAGCCCTGCGCAGATACTAATATGTGGATCCAAATCCGCTGGAATAAATTTTTACCCAACCCACAAGCCACCAACTGCATCTGCACATCACCTATTTTGGAACCAGCATCCCTCCATCAGCTGTTGAGCCCCTGACACTCAGGGCCAGATGAAGGGATCCTGGGTCCTGGCCCCCTCCACCACCATGGCCCCCCAGCCTAGGGTCCCAACCCCCACCACAGTGGCCTGGCAGTGGGCTGAAACTGGGGCAGCTGAGATCCTGGTGGGGGGCAGAGGTGGGGGCTCCCACCCTGCCCTGCGCCTGGGCCAGTTGGTCTAGTCCTGAGGGCAGGGCTGGCTGGCATGACCCTCCAGGGCCCAGAGCACTATTGCCTGCCCCACCAGGACTGGCTGAGGTTGCCCTGGTGCAGTGGCCTGACACCACTCTGGGCCCTGGAGGCCCACACCAGAGGCCACACCACATATCAGTCGACTCTGCCCCTGAAGTGCAGTGGACACGCGCCAGCCTACCCTGCCCCTGTGGGTAGAAGATGCAGCCTGAGGGCAGGGCAGGAGCACCGCAGACTGCAGTTTCTTGTCACAGGGCCCTGGGCTTCCCCAGCACTGGAGGGCCCCTTCCAGCACTCCCCAGATCCCACCAGTGCTGCGTCAGCCTGAGCGGAGCAGCAGGGGCCAGATCAATGCAGGGGCCTTAGGGGCTGCAGGCCAGAGACCCCTTTTAGGCCGAGGCCCAGGGCTGCAGCCCCTAAAATCCCTTCATTGATCTAGCCCTTCTATCACCCCAAACAGATAACCCTGTCCACAAAACAGCTGATCAGCTGTGGGGCCCTACCAGCAGCCTAATAGCTCAGCAACTGTTTGCTGCATCCCTGGCTGGCAGCCGCTCCAGCCCTGCCCCAGAAGTTAGAGGTTCCAGCCTCTGTAATCATC
This sequence comes from Pelusios castaneus, assembly GCA_007922175.1. Classification (NCBI taxonomy): domain Eukaryota; kingdom Metazoa; phylum Chordata; order Testudines; family Pelomedusidae; genus Pelusios; species Pelusios castaneus. The sequence continues at coordinate 4,205,898 of ML685888.1, read as the reverse complement.
CCCCCACCCCACCTCCCACAATCCACAAGAAATAGTCTACGATATAAAATGCATATCCGCGGATTTGCAATGCTCTCCCTATCTGGACTTTGAGTAAAACATTTATGAGGATTGCAAAAGTGCCATGGGAACAGAAACTGAATTTGCAGTTTGTGTTCATACCAGGTTGCTATGTAAACAAGCAGTTTTTCATTAAAGAATATATGGCTAGGTGAAAGCTTTCTAGGGTATTTTCCTGTCAATAGAGTGTTTTCAATAGGTTGCAAGGTGATGGGACCTTATCCCAAGTAAGCATGGAAGCTCTGTGAAGAGCTTCATTTTCAAGTGTATGGAAACATATTCCCCAGACAAAAAGAATCCAGCTTCTTTTTATATCACAGTTCAGCTCCTTCTGTCCACATTAGCTTTAAGGACCATTTTATTTTCTCTTTCTTTTGTTCCCCTGTGATGAGGTACACTCACCACACATTGAAGGAAGTGTTAACTCCACTTTGTGTGCTGAGGAAGCCATGCCCCCTTAACTGTGATGGGCATGCTCCAAGTGCTCTAGTATAAAAGGAAGCAGCTCAGCTCAGCTCAGTTCAGTTGGAGCTGGACACTGAGGAGGAAGGACCTGCAGAGAGGCTCTAAGCCAGGAGCACCAGGCTGTGGAAGCTGGAGAAGCCAGGACTCAGTTGACTGCCCCAGAACCAGCAGATACCCAATCGGGCTCAGAGTCACAGGACGCTGGCCAGGGAGATTTTAGCATGGGCCAACTCCACCCTGTCTCCTCATCAAAAGGGAGATGGAGTACACTCACCCCACAACATGTGGCAGAAAATGCAGGCAAATGCGCCAGGCCTATGGAGAGTCCTGAACCAGGAAACAAGACTGGGATGGGTTCTTCCCTCAGTTTGTTGTAGTACTTCAGCACTCAGGAATTATTAGACTCTAGGATGGAATCCAACAAAGTCTTGAAATGGTTTCTTGAAAGTCAGCAGCAACAACTGGTGTAGCAAGAACAGCTGCAAGCACAACTCTTGCAACAGCTTACTATCCAGCCCCGGCAGATGATAGGAGAGTTGGCCACCCACCACCAAGCCCAGCAGGAAAAGCTCATCCAGCACCTGAGGAAACACAAGACTGGGATGAGTTCTGGCTTGGCAGAACCTTGGTCATACCCTTAGTGGCCTGCAATCCAGGAACTTACCACCTGGCTCTCTAAGACAGGGTCTGGGGACTACATGTGGCCACTGCCACATGATAACCTTTATGACACTGGACCGCTCTTACAACCACCTACTTAAAGGGACCATCCCAGACAGCTTACCACAACCTCAACCTTAGACCAGGGGTTCTCAAC
>ML685888.1:4149434-4194556 GCA_007922175.1 Pelusios castaneus | reverse complement strand
GGTGGCAATCAGCTGGAGCCGCGGTTTAAAGCGCCGAGGCTTCAGCTGACTCCCGGAGCCCATATGTCAATTTCACTGCTCAGCTAGAGCAGTGAAATTGACATATGACAGCTCCGATGTCCCAGAGTGGCCTTGATTGGCACTCTGGGACATTTCCGGAGTCCAATCAGTGCGCGGTAAGGGTACACACGAGCTCAAACGCGCAACAGATGATCCGCAACAGCTGTTACCACTCTCGTCGGAGTGGTTGTTGGAATGCGCATAAACAAGGCGCTTAGTGCGCAGCAACAACGTTTCACGTATGTACAGTTTGCTTGTTAACGCGCGGTAATGTTTTTTAATGCGCAATACGGTGCTCGTGTAGGCAAGCCCTTAGTCTTCTCTTCTACAGACTAAACAAGCCTACTTCCTTCAATCTCTCCTCATAAGTCATGTGCCCCAGTCTCCTAATCAGTTTTGTTGCACTCCACTGGACTCCTTCTAATTTGTCAACATCCTTTCTGTAGTGGGGAGCCCAAAACTGGACACAGTATTCCAGATGCAGCCTCACCAGTGCCGAATAGAGGGGTATAAATCACATCCCTCGATCTGCTGGCAACACTCCTACTGATGCAGACCAATATGCCATTGGCCTTTTTGGCAACAAGAGCACACTGTTGATTCATATTCAGTTTCCCATCCACTATAACCCCCAGATCCTTTTCTATAGTGCTGCTACTTAGCCAATCAGTCCCCAGCCTGTAGCAGTGCATGGGATTTTTCCGTCCTAAGTGCAGGACCTTGCACTTGTCCTTGTTGAACCTCATGAGATTTCTTTTGGTCCAATCCTCCAATTTGTCTAGGTCTCCCTGAATCCTATCCCTGCCCTCCAGCGTGTCTACCATTCCCCCCAGCTTGGTGTCATCCGCGAACTTACTGAGCGTGCAATCTGTCCCATCATCCACATCATTAATGAAGATGTTGAACAGAACCAGTTCCAAGACCAACCCCTGGGGCACTCCACTCGTTACTGGTTGCCAACTAGACATTGATTCCTACCTGCTGAGCCTGATGATCTAGCCAGTTTTCTGTCCACCTTATGGTCCATTCATCCAACCCATATTTCCTTAACTTGCTGACAAGAATGCTGTGGGAAAATGCATCAAAAGCTTTGCTAAAGTTGATGTATATCCATGGGTGGATTTTATTACAGGTGGGGGAAGTCTATGCCTCCCCAAAATCTTTCCCATAGATCCCCAAAAATCTTTCTTTGCCTTCCTTCTTGCTGGGAATGCATTAGGAATGGCCTGCAAAAGTATTTTTCCTTGCTCTTTCTGCCTGCAGATTGCTGCAGAGGCAATAGCAAGCAAGAAGCATGAGCAAGCTATCTGTGACACCAATAAACACATAACAATAGCAGCCCATTGGTCTAAATTAGGTGATAATTACCCTTAAAGACAGCCCAGCCCAGCTTTGGAAGTTTCAGGTTACCAGTTAGGTTTATAAGCTGTTACAAATACTGTGAAGGGTTGTGTTTTTGTTGTTGTTTTTTTAAAACCAAATTTAGGGTCACACTTGTTTAGGACCTCTCCTTTTTCCCTTCTGGGGAGTTGCTGGTCCTTTAATATAATGCTTCCTCCCCTTATCAAGCAGTTGTGTTTGTGGTGTACATCCAACAACTTCTAGTAAATAATTTTATTTTTTAACTCCTTTTGCTTTTTAATATTTTGAGGGGGCCAGAGTTTCAAACTTTATGAGTTCTATTGAAGTTTGGTGTTTACTTTTTTAAAATTCTGACAGCTACACACTAGATTTGAACCATCTTTCATTTTCCCTCTTTTATTTGTTAATTATAATGTCCATACACTTTTTTACTACTTTTTTTTACATAATTTATTTTTTGCCAAACTGGATGGGATCCACAATGGGTTAAAAGCAAGGATTTCCTTACACCCCTTTTAATTCCCCCCTCTCCCCCCCCCCCCCAGTTGTCAGCTGCTAGTAACATAGTGTTATACAAATGTAGTCACTGGTTGGAACTTGGAAATGACTGAACTGAACTCACTAACTAGTAAGGGGGTTCAGATGACATGCCAGACTGATTCTCAGTTGAGAGAGAGGAGGAGGTGGGGATCGGGATGGGTCAGATGCCCGAGTTACAAGCACTATGGGTACATCTACACTGGAGCCTTAGGTGACTTAAGGAAGGTTAAGTTGACCTACAGACTCCTGCTTCCACATTGGGTTTTTATTAAGTCAACTGTAGCGCTTCCTTAAGTTGACTTAATAACACCACCTCTTACAGTTGACTTAACGCTTAAGTCGACCTTATTAAGTCGACTTAAGCCAGTGTAGACAGGGAAAGCCCTTAAGTCATCCTAATTGGCCTCCAGGCCCCCTCCCAGCTACCTACAATGCACCACTCCTCCATCCACCTAGCACCTGCCAGTGTGGACGCAGGCAGTCAACAGGAGTTTTCAATGTGGACTCTCTAAGTCGACTTAACAAGGTCGACTTTAAGTCCACTTAAAGTTGACCTTGTTAGGTGGACTTAACAGAGCCTCCAGTGTAGACGTACCCTATCTGATTAGTAATCAGCTCTATCTTTTAACAAGGATTGGGCTGGTCAAATAGTGCTTGTAGCACTTAATTAGACTCTATACGGAGTCTTTTGTTATTTTAAGTGACCATTATTGCTGGGGAAAAAAAACACTTTGAAGCATCTTTTCCAATTCCAATGTAAAAGGCTGCAGTGGGGGGCGGGAGGGGGCTGATAAAAAATCTAGCTGTCTCTGTCTCTCAGCCTTGAGTTCTGGCTTTGTATTGTTTTTCTCATCTTTATGTCTGGGAAAGGTCTCATTAACCTTGGAATTTTTTTTACCAGGGCAGGGTAAAGTGCATCTGGGGAGGAGTGTCTTTTTAACCTATCAGAGTCTGTATTTGTTTCCTATAACATGAACTAAAGTCTATAAGAGAAGCTGTTGCTACGTCACAGATCGAAGATTTCCTTTGTTCTCTCCCCGTGAGCGCTCACGTATACAGATTTAAGTAAAGGCTTGCTAATCACACTTAAGAGGTTTGCGTTTTTCTTTGACACTAATATATATTTTTTTGAGATGTGGCAACCAGATCTGCATGTAATATTCAAGATGTGGAAGTACCATGGATTTATATAGTTGCATTATGATATTTTTTGTCATATTATTTATCCTCTTCCTTTCTTATTGGTTCCTAACATGCAATTAGCTTTTGTGCCTGCCACTGCACATTGAACAGAATTTTTCAGAGAACTATCCACAATGGGCTCCAACATCTCTTTCTTGAGCAATAACAGCTAAGTTAAACCCCATCATTTTTATATATATAGTTGGGATTCTGTTTTCAAATGTGCATTACTTGGTATTTATCAACATTGAATTTCATCTGCCATTTTGTTGCTCAGGCACCTAGTTTTGTAAGATCCTTTGTAAAACAAAAAAAACAGAAGGATGTAGATAAAGTGCTTCATAGAAGGCTTGAGCAGTCAACTTTATGTGATAATCTAATAAAATGGTCATGAATCACTTTTCTGTTTTTAATATGGTGCTATACAGCCTCCCTTTGCCCCCCCACCTCATTGTCCCTCACACACCTGCCCCCCCTGTAAATTCAAACACCCTCCCCCTAATTTCAATTCCTGGGGAACACAGGCCTAACTTGTGAAAGAGACAAGTTTTCAAGCTACACAGAGCCCTTTTTCATATTTCACACGCCTTGCATCTCTAAGTATATTTATAGCAATCTCCAGTCACTAGGTTCACTAGTCCCAAAGGAAGAGTGTAAACATACCAGTTTGAGTCAACTGAGTATCAGCTCCAATATAACAACAGGGGACAGTAATATATTTATAGTGAAAACGAATATAAGTTTATTAACAAAGGTTAAGATTTAAGAGATAATGAGCAAACAGCTGCTTTTTTTTTTTTTTTTTTGGCACCAGGTGTTCTGCCTCTGAAGTACTGCAGCACAGGTAGGTGCCACGGTACAATTTCTGGGTGCCATGGTTACCTGGTTCCCGGTTTTCATCAAGTCCTACTCTAATGTATAAGAAATGAAAAACCAATCCATTAGATGTATACAGTTTCCATAACATGTTTTATAAGAGGACTATTCTACTATAAATGCGACAATACATGCCAGACTACATAAGATGTCATAAGATAAGATGGCATAAGATGTCCACTGGTGTTTTCTATGAAACTATAATGCATATAGGCAAGCCTGATCATGTAAAGCAATTACACTTGTGTAAAGAAATAACAATGTAAACCTCTGTGCTTTAGGCTCTGACATCCTCACTCCATCATTACAATCTTTTAATTGGTATCTGCATATCTGTTTTTCTCTGTCACTTTCAACTTTTTTTACTACTTGGCAGTAAAAGTAAGTGCTAATCCACTTTATAAATTAACACATATACAATGGTGGAGAATCGTCTGACTGTTATCTTGACACTAGCTTGATAACACTTTAAAAAACATATAGCTGCATGCAATTAGCACCCAATAAATACCCTGTATTCAAATAACACAAATTTAATGTGCTGACAAGCAAGGTTTTTTTCATTTTGATGAGACTATAGAGTGTGTCAGCCAATTAAGTAGGAAAGTACATAGTAAGGTCTTTCTATCTAGGCCTGGTCTGCACTACAGAGTTAGGTTGATGTCCAGGGCTGGTCCAACCATATATATTAACCAGGCAGTCGCCTAAGGTGCCAGGCTTTAAGGGGTGCCCAATGAGACGGAAGTTAATTTTTTTCTCTATTTAAATATATATATCTTCATTCTAGACTTTCTCATTTTTCTCTATATTGAATGGGGGTGGGGGTGCCAAAGTCATAGTTTGCCTAGGGCACCAAAAACTCTTGGGCTGGCCCTGTTATTGGCAACTTATATCAACCTAACTCTGTAAGCGTCCTCACTAAAATATCCCTCCTGCCAATGTAAGTCGCCAACTGCACTAACTTAACTCCACCTCTGTGAGAGGCATAGCACTAAACTTGATGTAAATAGGTCAACACAGTATTTGTAGATATTATATTGCTTATATTGCCTGTTGCTGCTCTGGACTAACAGCCATATTCCTCACTGCATGGGGCTAACAGCCAGATCCCTCCTGCTCAGGGGTACCAGCTAGATCCCCAATACCCAGAGGTAACAGCTGGAGCCCCACCTCCTGCTATCAGCCTGGGACATCAGGGTTCCAGTTATCAGCTTGGCAAGACTCCAGCTGTTAGCCCTGGGAGGGCTCCAACTGTAAACCCCGAGGCAGCCGAGCTCAGGCTGTTTAGTGCCCCACCATGCCCCACTTAAGTGAGGGCAAGTGCTCCTGGTGAGGACACGTACCACCAACAAAAGGAGTGTAGAAGAACTGATTTCATTATTGCAGTAGCTGAATGTTGACTTCATTTAAGTTGAGTTAATTTTGTAGTATAGATATGCCCTTACATTACACTTAATTCTAGATTAGACCAAGAAGTCATCTGTCTGAAGCCACAGGAGGAGAGAAGGGAAAGAGCCATGTTAAATTCTCATTGAGTAGTGAACCAGAATTTCTGAAAATGGCAAGTTAATAGCTTATAGATTTTTAAACTTCTTTTCTGGTTATATCCCTGGTGCTGAGCTCCTAAGTACCAGAATAACTTCTTGTCAGCTTGACTAGCCATTAAGCTCTTTGCTCAGCAATCCTTAGCTCCCACTGGGTTCTTAGAGCAGACTTTCAAAAGAGCTAAAGCATGTTGAAAAGCTAGACCTGACTGTGGACATGAGCACTTCTGAAATCTGACCTTCAGAGTTAAAATGCTGGCCGGTGTTGTGCAGGTGCAAACAGAAGAGAAACAGGGCCTATATGGGATCTTTCAGCAGCACCTGTGAGAGGTACATAGAGAGATAGAAAGCCATGCCTCACATCCACAAAGGGCATAGTCTATGGGTAACAAGGCAAGAACCTTTCAGTAGCTGGCTCATACAACAGAAACAGCAGCACGTCCCAGCCAAAGAAGCATATTACTCTAGCCCAGAGGCAAAACAAAGTAGGTTCACAGGACATCCTGCTCCCATCCCTCCAGCATCCTGACCAGATTAGGAGATGTCTGTCAGCAGAGGACACATCGGACTCTCTCTGGCTGCGTCTACACTGGTAAATTAAGTCGACTTAAGCTTGGCTTAAGTCGACTTAATGTGCCCTGTGTCTACACTATACTTTGCTTAAGTCGACTTAAGGAAAATAAAGTCGACAATGAAAATTAAGTCGACTTTATTAAACCACCTTTCTACTCGACCTAAGGCTTAATTTGACTTTCTAAAGTCGAATTAAGCCAGTGTAGCCCTGGGGTAGCCCTAAATCGACTTAACCAAGGACTAAACCAATGCCCTCCCTGCTGGGGGGGGGCACAGGGGGAGCCTGGCATGCCCCCCCAAAGGGCAGGGCATGTGGGCACGGTGTGACACTATCTGGATTTAGGGAAGCATTTATGATATTATTTTCTATGGATAAATGCTATAATCCATAGGAACTATGTCATGTTTGGTATCAATAGAAAGGTAGTAATTTCCTGGGAATGATTATATAGTTTATGTCTAGGAATTCTATTTCAATTAGAAGTTAAGAATTTGATGTTATATCCATACTTTAACTTGTGTCATTCTGGACAAAGGTCTTAGACGGGAGGTTGTGAACAACCATTGTCTCCTTAATGTTAAGGAATCTACCAGGTGATCTGGTCCCAGGGAGTAAACGGATGAGCCATTAAGGATACAATGGTTGTATTCTTTATGTCCTCAATGGCTCATCAGGATACTCCCTGGGACCACATCACCTGGTAGATTCTTTAACATTAAGGAGACAATGGTTGTTCACACCCTCCCATCTAAAACCTTTGTCCAGAATGACACAAGTTAAAGTATGGATATAACATCAAATTCTTAACTTCTAATTGAAATAGAATTCCTAGTCACAAACTATATAATCATTCCCAGCAAATGACTACCTTTCTATTGATACCAAACATGACATAGTTCCTATGGATTATAGCATTTATAAGATATCCATAGAAAATAATATCATAAATGCTTCCCTAAATCCAGACAGCATCACACACAGGGCTCTGCCCTGCCAGGATCCCTGTCCCCGTTTGCCCCACTGTACACAGGGGGTGCCCCGCCCACCACCGTGGACCTGCCCAAGGCCCCCCTAGCCCCACAAAGTCGACCTAGAGCATCCAGTGTGGACGCTCTAGGTCGACTTTGTAAGTTCCCCTTTAAGTCGACTTTAATTTTAAGTGTAGACACACTAAGTCGACTTAGTTAAAGTCGACTTAAAAGTGCAAGTGTAGACATAGCCTCTGTTCCCTACCTCACTGAACCAGCCAAGCCAAGACTGAATCACTGAAATCTGATGCGCTATGCATAGATTTGAGTTAGTCAGCATGTTTCATTAATTATTATTATTAGATTTTAGAAGGTTTACAGCCTCAGGTATTTAAGACTCTCTCCCCTAATAAGAAAAAATAATACTTGTCTGGTATGCTTGGTTATATCATTACATTGGGTGCACAAGCAGAAACAATTACTGCTATCTGCAGAGATGATGACACTGATGATATGCTGTCTCTGTGGTAAATATCAGCCTTTGTTCCTTGAAATACAGGGTTGCTATTTATGTGTTTGTTTCAACCAAGGTTCAGTTTCTCTTATAGGTCAGAATGTAAGGAAATGATTTAATTTCATCCCCTTATGGTAGAAACTGCCGGCCCCAATATTCACATCTGTCTTTATATTGTAGTTAATCAAAATATAGTAATTGCATCCAGTAGGTACTGCATATGAGAGAACATATTCAGAGTGCACATCATCTATTTTTTTTCAAGATGAGCAATATGTTTAGGAAATCGGTTTATATTTTAAGTGTACAGACGTAATGTAAATACTAATGTAGATTTGTCAGATAATTTGAACTATATCTTAATGTTATATCTTGTTGACAAAAATTAAGCCAACCAACTTTCTGTTACAAAAAATGTATGGACAGTCCTGGCATAGCCAATTCTTCAAAAATCATAAATCCAGATGTTGTCACAGTGTCCAAAATACAGTACTGAAATAACCCCATGTGGTGTACTTTATCTCATGCACTATATGCCTCAATAACAATTATGTGAGTGAAACTCTCCAGACAGTCACTATATCTCAAATGAACTTGCACAGGAAAACGATAAAAGACAAAATCACCCTATCCACTTGTGGCTGAACACAATTTTTACAAAGTGATCACTCTGTATTTGACTTTTCAATCTTCCTCCTCAAATGAAACCTGCAGAGCACTTTCCAAAGACCAGGTTGGGAGCTTAAATTCATAACTTTGTTAGACCCTAAAAATCATGGACTGAACAAAGATACTGGATTTATGGCTTATTACAACAATCTATAACCCACTAACAACCTGCTGAGCTGCATCCCCCTGCCCCTGCCTTTCTTTTCCTGATCTGACTGGAGAGGTGTTAACAGGACCGGTCCCTATAAATATGTGTTAAGTATTTATGCTCAATAACCTGATGAAGTGGGATTTGCTCCCACGAAAGCTCATGCAATAAATAAATTTGTTAATCTTTAAAAGTGCCACAGGACTCCTTGTTTGTTTGGCTGTTCCTCCTTGTATTTTGCTGTGGTACACTTAGTATGGTTCCCAGACTTGAAGAACTTAGTGTAAGCTCAAGAGGTTGATTCATGATACTTCAAATATTCAAAACATTTAAGCAGCTTCAAGTATTAAATTTAAAAATAAACAAAATAAACTAAAATAATAAATAAATAAACTTCAACAACTTTCAGATGTGCATTTCCTTCTCCTCCCCATCCTGCCCCAAATGTGGGTTTCCACCTAAAAATGCAATTGGAAGAAGATACAATATTTAAAATCTGTGGCTGGTGGAAGGTCTGAGGGCTGGAAATCCTTCAGGAGCTTTATATCTGAGGTTCCCATTGTTCCTGTGAGCCACACAGCATTTACCTATAGCCAAGAAAAGTTCTGTGATATTGAACCAACTTCATGTGGCCCATGGGTTTCCTAAGTCCTACAAAGATCCTGCTCTGGGGCCTTGAGCTTCAATCAGAGCACTTCTAGCATGGCATACCCGAATTTTGCTACAGAGTTGATGCCCACTGTGTATCCCCAGCTGCTACCCATTGCACAAATTAATTTACAGTGGAACACGAACCTTAACTCTGACCTCATCTGTCCTTCACATATAGGTAATACAATGCAAAATTAACTGGTATGGAGATTGCTAAATTGCCATGTATCTTCATGCTGCTGTGGTCAAAGGAAAAGTTTTGAGTTCTGTAAGGGCAGGAAATGCATAGTCCTTAGTTATAAAAGGTCAAATTTGAGCAGTGAGTGTAGAGCATATGAAGTTCCGGGTTCAGACATGATAAAGAAGAATCCTTAAAGGGACATTTCATTGCTTTAAAGGGTTTGGGTGGATGTTGCACTAAAACAACCTAAGGTAATTAATGCGGTTTTGATATGTGCATGCATATACACACGGACTGCATGCATATACACACTGACTTTTGGTTATTTAGTAATTTGGATAGGGTTAAAGGCTCGCCAATGGATTTAATCAGAAGTCAATGAGGTTCTTAGTCCCTGAATCAGGCTACAGAGGGTTTCACAAGGACCCCCGGGATGCGCAACAGGAATATTCATCGCCAATGACCAAAAGTGTATATTTTAGAGACTTTATTAAAATAACATAAAATGATTGACAAATAATTAAGGTATATCTATAGGCTACAACACCTACTTTCTTCGCTCAGAATATGGCTTCTCTTAATGCCTGTACAACCTCTTCCTGCCAGCCCGCTTCTCCCCTCCAAGTACTTTGTATCTACAAGGCACAGTGAATGCCGTCTGGAGGGGAGTATTAAAGCTGGTAGCATCTATTCCCTTGACAGTGTGTGATTTAATTCACTAACACACGCTCATTTTTTGTGTTGCAAAATATAACAACTGGATAGTTATTTTCTAAAATAATCTCCTATAGTTACTTTAAGCACATGCTTAAGTGTTTTGATGCATAGGAGTGAGAGTGTTCATCATCTTCAAATAAGTTATTGAAGGATTCTCATTTTACTGGGCTATTGCTGGCTTTGAGATCCAGGTTTAATGGACTACATATGAAAAACTCTGGAATTTACAATGAGCAGCTTTTCTGAGAATAGCTGGTGTCAAAATAAACAGATTTGCCTAACCCTGAGATCAGTCTGTTTCTTGCTTTTAAAAAACTTAGTTTGTGGCATCACTGGTGAGCAACTGACAACTCTTGTCAGTTTCGAAATGTACTCCTTTCCTATCTCTGAGCAGTGCACTTTTGTATTATTTATTTCAGGGCTTGGGTCAAAAGTTCATTGGTAGATTTGGGAAGAAAGTGACTGAAATACTAAAGCAGTGTATCTAGCAAGAGGCATTGACAGCCTAAATGCATTGTCTATAAGATTGATTGCAAGTAGTCCACAATCTTCAGTTTTTGTTGTTAAATCCAGATATAATGCTGAGCATACATCAATGCCAGATATAGGTCAGACAAATCATTAGAAGTCAGACACAAACTCAAAAATAGGATGCAAATTTTCCTGTTAAAAATTTCCTAGCCTTGGAAATTAATGCACCCACTACCACTTTTTCCCTCCAGTCAGCATCACTTAGTATTTTACTCTAATTTTCAAAAAAAGTATTTCAGTAACTACTTAGAGGATCTTTAGATGCCAGGTATTACCTACATTTTGAAGTCTAAAAAAACTGAATAGATTTTCAGCCTAAAAAATTAGGGCTCAAAATTCAGCAACATCCCATTTTCAAAGGGCAGCAGCCTATGCAAGGCTGGTTTTATAGCCCTGGAAGCTCCAGTCAGCAGGTTAAGAGCTCCCTTACCTGTTTCAGATCAGATATAGTATTATTTTACTCAGCACCAGTGAGATATACAGCATTGAGGCCATTTACAGAAGGTATCAATTTTGCCTATCAACAGTCTCCAGCGGTTTCTACAGTGCAGACAGTGGCCATAATTTGTACAGAATTGGGCAGTAAGTCAATGAGGAATATAAAATGAGGCTGGTCAGAGGGATGTAGTGAATAGGAGCGAAGCTAGAGAGAGAGAAAAAAGAGAAATGGTGCTATTAGAACATAAATATAAATAAAATATTATTATTATTATTATTATTATTATTATTATTATAGTGAGAAAACTGAACCAATGGGGATGAGAAAAGAGGAAAAGACGGGGGAGAGAAGGTTGCTTAGGGATGGAAAGGGAAAGAAAGTAGAAAGAAAAGCCAGTGCCAGCCCTCTCCCCAACACCAGAACTGTGTAGGGAAGATACCCGCCTTCGCATACATACACACAATCTGGGAAAATTAGGAATCATATGATGCCTTCCCTCCCCCTGCCATGTGTCCTTGGGGAAAAACTGCAAAGAGGACACAGCCAGAGATTCCTGCTGGCAGATGCCAAAGCAGGGACCTTTGCATATTCTGAGAACTTTCTGATCATCTGTTTGCTGCCACCCTCTGCCTCCTGCTTTCTCAGTCTCCTCAGGTCAGCTTTGCTCCACATCCATCCCTCCTATTCTCATCTATCTTGTTCTGTCCCCCTTGCCTCCCTTCCCTTCAATGTGTCCTCACCCTTCTCTTTTCTTTCCATCTAGCTTACCCACTCTTAACTAACCCCACTCACCCCAAAACAGTAGCAGAGCTAGCATGCTGTTGACTGCCATCACATTGTTCACTCTGCTTGTGCGCTCTATCTCTCCTCATAACCTCTGTCTTTTCTATTTAGATTATAAGGTCTTTGGTGATCTGTGCCTAGAAGAATAAGGTCTCCTCTTTGCTGTTCCTAGGGCCCTACCTTATTAAACAAGAGGGATGAGACACTGGGAGGAAAAAAACATGAACGGAAAGGAAGAGCCTGTCAAGAGGAATGACTAGGGAGAGATTCAACTGCAGATAATTGAGTACAAAGTTTGAGGAATCAGATCATTGGGTCCCCTTCCCACATAAAACCACATGGAAAGAGAGCACTGCCCCTCAGAACTATACACCCTGTTTAAGGTTGCTGTTTCTTCATAGGTGGGGCCAATGGCAAAGTGGAAACACGAGAGGGAAGGACAGCCAGGGTTCGCAGATGGCGGATGCCTACAGAAAGACACAGGGCTATGTTCTTCAGAGCTTAGTCCATTCACACTCCATCACAACCCTGCAGCAGCAGCAGCTATAATGTTATGAGGCAGCTAGACCTCCTCAGTAACGTAGATAGTCCCAGGCAGGAGAAATTGCCACTCAGTGGACAGTAACAGAATGCCTGTGTCCCTGTAATTTTTGCTGCCCTGAAAGTGTATCATGCTGCATTGAATGGCTGTATTTATTTTATTCTGTATTGATTTTTAGACCCCCATCATCAGCTTAGGATCTGAGCACCTTCCTGTAGTGCATGAAGTGACACGATTAATGCCTGTTCCACGTGGTTTGTTCAGTCTTTCATCCTGACCCTCAACAGAGAATTGTATGCGCAGTGAAGTGTTTGATTAGATAGGGTTTGCTTTTTCTTTTGTTTATTGAGGGTAGGAACAGTTTTTGTAAGAATGTCTATGCTGTTAGTTTCCTAAAGGCTGATGTCTTCATGCTCAGTTATACTGCACTCTGGTCCACAAAGCAGATGGTGAAGGCAGGCATAACTGAGGCCAGGTCATAATCTGCCAGTATAGGATAGTCTTCTAGCCAACTGGAAATGACAGAAGGAAGTGACCATGGATGCTGCTGTATAAAAGCTTGTCTTCCCTATCTGCACAACCTCTTAATCCTAAACTTCATTTTCTGCAGGTTTCCCAGTATTCGACTCCCCTGTGCACTGCCCAGTAGTCCACAGGACCTGGACTTTATAAAAGGGCTCCAAGCAAGAAGAGGTGTACTCTGAGGCAAACTGGACTTAAATTCCACAGTGATACTTCCTAGGTTCTGTGCCATTCAGATGGAAATTCTGTTGCAGTTTCACTTAAATCAATAAAATGAGGTTATTATTAAGTTAAATACAAAATCAAATACCACAATCAGCACAGTAATTGTAGCATTACTTATGCTGATGAATTCAATTTATTTTATGCTGTCACCAAAATTTCAGTTTTCAACATGCTGCAGAATGGTTCATTGACAGTATTTAACTTGCACTTGAACAGAAAACTGGGGATTTGGAAAGATGGGCAGGGGCACAGAGAGTTTTAGGGCCTGGGAAGGCCTGGAAAGTGGTTTGGAACTATGGGATAAGTACACTTTTTGGGTGTCTGCTAAACTAATCCTCAGTGAAATAGTAAAGTTTTGATTCTTGGAACAGAGTTCTGCAGCAAGGGATGAATTCAGCTCCAACTTGCTCTGGGCTGCTGGGTAGTAGATTAACTGAAGTCAGTCTGTCATTTTCTCCAATTCAAGAACTAGGACCATGAAAAATGTATTCTGTATTTTAAAGAGTAATGGCTAGATCCTGTTCTGTGACTTTTAGTGGCACAGACCAGGAGAAAGTGGGGTAAAATTGACTTGATGTCTCCTTTGTGTTACCTGATTTCTGTACTGTCTCAAAAGGCTGAAAAAGGGAGCCTTATCCAGGCTTCCAATGAGCTGATTTGCAGCCCAGAAAATCTATAGCACTTTGTGGCATGGCTGGCCAGGGAACAATGCATCCATCACCTTTACTACCAGAGCAGCCTGTAATGCCACAAGCTGGCCCAGAGGCTGCAAGGAGTCTCTCTCTCTCTTTTGTTTATTCCCCTTTGCTTTTGGGGTGGACTTCAGGCCAATGTATATGTTCTTGCCTGTGCCAGCTGGTCAGGGAAGTGAGATTTATACCTCACAAAGCCATCTTGGGAGAATCTAGCCCTATTATTATTTATAATATCATAGTTCCCAGGGACTTCAGTCTCAGCCAGGGCCCCATTGTGCTAGGCAGCAAACAAAAAGACATTCCCTGTCCCCAAAGTAACCCTAAAAATATATAATTTAAATCTGGAAAAGCGACATAGCTACATGTGCAAAAACTTAAGTCTGCAGATGAATTAATCCAATCAAAGCATATGTCTCAATTTGGATTGCAGAACAAATAATCATATAGTTCTCTGGTCACTGGGCCTATCCCTTATTTTGTTTCCTCTGTATGCACCTGCCCAGTTGCTTCTCTGTTTCTAATTCATCCATCCCTATAGCCTCTTCTCTTTTTTTCTCCTGCAACATCACATCTTGTATCTTTTTTTCCCCTAATTGCAGCTTCTCCTCTTTAAATTCTGACTGCATCCTTCTGCTGCTGACCTTCTCCTGAATAGCAGGTGGTGCTGTTATTTTAATGGACACTTTAGCATTCAGACACTGTGATGGTGAAAAGGAATATTATTAACATCTGGAGGATCAGATTCTTGTGGGGATTTCGTTATACAATGCCTCAGATACTGCTATTCTCACTGCAGCTCTTATCAAAGAGATTGCAACAGAAGGTGGCAAAGTTCTTGTGAATAGTTCATTCTGGGGTCATTTTGTATTCACTGTAATCACAGTGCTGAGATACATTCATTTGGTATTCATGTGGTTTAACACATCTAATTTTGTATGATAGGTGTTCGATGTGAATCAACCTTAGCATTACACATGAACTCTGGTATCTACTTATCAATCAGCTGAAATTAAACTTAGTTACTTTGCAATACCTAGTTATTGTGGCAAACAGTGGGGTCTCCTCAGTGGGTCTTGCACTTAGCAGTTAGATAGTGGGTCAGGGCACCCCCACCTAGTTACCCATTTCCAGGAGAAGTCCCTCCAATAATGTTGCATGGGGAAGGAAGAGGTAAGAGACCAGCCCAGGGGCCCTAGGATTAGCAGCTCTGCACTGCTAACAGTGTCCAACACTGCAACCTTTCCCCTGGGCTACTTTTCAGCATGCTATTCCCTGCCCCCTCTTAGGCTAAGTAGGGCCTCTTCTCCTATGCCTCAGGGCCTGGGGAGTATCTTCACTCTGCCTTGAGGGTTTTCCCCCTCTGGGGCCCTGTGCCATCAAACTCCTCTACACTCCTCCATAGCACTTGCACTTGCACTTGGTTGTCTGGAGCAGGGTTTTTTTTATTAGGTACGTGGCTGGGCCTTGACTGGTCTCAGCTGCACCTAATTGCCCTCCATTAACTCTGGCTAGTTTATAGGGAACAGCGCTTGGAG
This sequence comes from Pelusios castaneus, assembly GCA_007922175.1. NCBI lineage: Eukaryota > Metazoa > Chordata > Testudines > Pelomedusidae > Pelusios > Pelusios castaneus. The sequence goes on along the minus strand of ML685888.1, from coordinate 4,179,299 downwards.
CATTCGGAAGCTTATACACCTGTCTTCGACCACTCTTCTCTAGCCCTCTGCCCTTGCTGTATCACAGTGTATCTGTGCCGCTCATATGAATGACGAGTAGAATTGTCCTAATGTCATTGTTATGTCAACTAAAATAAACACCACCTTTTAAAGGATTCTATTTCAACAGTGAAAATGTATTTCAGACTGAATTAATACATACTCACTTAACCTGGAAAGTACTTTTTATTTTCCTTTTCACCCAAATACATAAAGATAGATTAGCACAAAGAAAGACTGGATTGGAAAACCAGGGCTCCAATGTGGCCATTCAGAAAGGTTTAATATCTCTAATTCAGGTGTCACAGATTCAATTACTCTCTCTGCATGTCTCACTCAAGCAAGCACACACAATATCAGTACTCTAGAGATACCCAAGACAGAAAAAGTGAAAAACAATCAGTTCTTAAAGGGCAGTTAGGCAGAAAAATGACTCTTTAAAAATGAAGTGATAAGCTTCCATATTCATTCTTTTACAATGACACCATTCCTGACTTGCTTCTTTTGCAATTTAGAAGATCACTTCTCTAATTGCCAGTCCCCAAATCCACAATGCACAGGCAACATGTGGATTTGGGGACTGGCATGCTCCTTTTCCTCTGGTTCTCTTATGGCTTCCTCTGGGATTTCCTCTGAGGTCCCTGTTGCCTCCTCACCCCACCCCAAATCAACGTCCCACTGTATGAGGAGGGACTGAAGAGCAGGTCCTCTGTACTCACTGCCCTGGAGAGCACATGGTTCAGCTCATCAAAGAAGGGGCATGTGCCAGGTCATCTCATAAAGCAACTATTTGAGTCATTCACCCTCCGGTACAGAAACCTGATGTATATCATGCATTCCTACCACTGTGATGGAGTCTAGTGAATGTTCACTTCTTCCAGCCTCTGGGAAATCTTCTGGTGGGGGGTGTATGTTCCTGTTAGTCTGGGTGAAGTTATGGAGGGTGGTAGGGTCTACTGACACATTGATCAGCACCTGGATGTGTTCTACAGACCAGGCTCTTGGACCATGCTCTGTGATCGCTGGCGCTGAGCAATACATTTCATGAGAGAACTGAAAGTGCTTAGCACAGATCACTATGGTGAGTCATGGACCATTATACCTTTGTGTAAGGGTCAGGCAGAAAAGCAATAAATGCAGTGTATGAATGGCCATGGAGGACTATCAATATCTGTGACCTGCACACAGCACTTTCCTCCCATCCAGATGCCACAAAAGCCTGGGTATGGGGCAATGACACACCCAATCTGCATGCTTATTTTTGCATACTAGATTATCCTTCAGGAATGTGCTTCAGAGATTCAGGCCATGTCTACACCGGGGGGTGCCACCTACAGTCCACGTGTTAACATTGACATAATAAAACCGGAGGAGTGTGTCCAAAGGACACTCCTGCTCTGACTCCTTTGGCGGCCAGGGTAGACACTGGCCGCTGGCTAGGCAGCCTCCCTGGACTGCCACTGGCCCCAGGCTTGGCAACCCTCCTGAGGGCAGCCCTGGAGGGGAGGCCAGTGTCTACACTGGGTTTAGGGCGAATTACTAAATTTGCCCTTAACCCTACGCCTCCTGGATGGGTGAATTTATTAGGTTGATTTCTAAGGCTGCTTAATTTGACCTTCCAGCTGCGTCAGTGTGAACACCAGCTGTAGAAAGTCAAAGTAAGCAGCATCAGAGCGACCTAACCCCTCTCTGTAGATCAGGCCTCAGATGTGGACAGTACAGAATTTATGGCACAGCAATGCACATGTAACCTTGTGTACTCACAAGTGCAGATGCACCCTTAATGCAATAACTACAGTTTAGACTATGTGAAGTGAGCTGTTGCTATCAGTCCAGTTCCTAGTACACAGTCTCCAAACTACAAACCCAGCACACTCTGAACAAACTGCCTCTTTGTTGGAAAGCTCAGCAGAGAAGCCACAGATTGAACATCACGCTAGGTGGGTTCTGGCAATATGCCTATAGGGGCTGCGGAGTGCCATTTAAAGATTAAAGAACCTTGTGTAGGTACTTATCAGCCATGGTCAAGTCACCCTTCTTTATCTTTTCTTCAATAAAATAAGCAGACTGAGCTCCTAAAGTTTCTAAATGTAAGGCATGTTTTCCCGTTGGGCTCCAATGGCTACTCATTTCCTGCCTATCTGGGTGAGGTTATAAAAAGAAAAGGACATTGGGAGATACCACAAAGGAAGGATGAATCCTCTCCCCTCAGAAATTATGTCTTGAGTTGATTTGTTCTGCTCTGAATTTGTGTTTTGAAAATAAGAAATCCCGGAAGAAAAAAGATACGACATACATATTTTTTATTTCCTGGGCTGATGGGTCTGCACAGCAAATTGAAAAGTCCTTGAATTGTTCTTGTGGTGGAGAAACCCTCTTCAATTTTTTAAGTGTGGCCATCAGAACTGTACAAAGTAGTCCAGTACTGGTCTCACCCATGTTGTATGCAGAGAGAGTACCACCTCTCTACTCTTACTCAATACAAGAGCTGTGTAAATAATTGAATTTTTTGGTTTGCAGAGTGATCCAAACAACAGCAATGTTGAGGCTAAAACTTTTAACCTGCAGTGAAACACTGATTGAATTTAACTTTTAAAATGCTGGAGCAAATTCCAAAACAAAAAGCTGTTTCAAATTAAAAGAAAGATTTTGTTTAAAAAATGCTAAAAAAATCATTTTGATTTTTTGATCCTTCAACTGAAACAATTTACTGAATTAGACAAACTTGGTCCAGCTCTGTTTAATACTCCACTCTTTATAGGTGCAAGGATCTCAGTACAGCCTTGCACAGAGCTCAGTTGATTATCCACCATGAAATCAAAATCTTTGTCACCATCCAGCTTTCCAGGACGTATGTAAGCATGAGCTACACTGTTTGTCCCTAGATGTATGACTTTGCGTTTAGCCATATTAAAACATCATTTGATCACACACAACTTATGCAATCCAGATCAATCTTTATCAGTGATGTGTACTCATTGCTTACAATTTTCCCAGTCTTTTTGTCACCTTTAAATTTTATCAATGATATTTTATATTATTTCTATCATGTAAGAAAAAACAATTTTTGCACTATCATGCCATAGGAAACCTGAAAATGGCTGTCCTAGAATGATTCACATAACACAAAAGTGAGTAAAAATACTCCAGGAAAAGCTAGTCTTTAAAATACTGATTTGCTTTCATCTACTTTTTATAAAAAGATTTTGGTTGTACTGTTTTAAATTAAGCATTTTGAGTTGAAGGTGCCTTTTTTTTTGCAGGAAAAATTTCTCATCTCTTAATAAACTAGAACCAAGTTGTAGGTAGCATGGTGGTAGTTGTGCTGGGTTGCAGGACATTAAAGAGACAAGGTGGAGGAAGTAATTGTTTCATTGGACCAGTTTCAGTTGGTTAAAGAGACAAGCTTTTACACTTATAGACTTGAAGAAAAGTTCAGTGTAAGCATGAAGGCTTGTCTCCCTCACCAACAGAAATTGGTTCAGTAAAAGGTATTACCTCACCCACCTTGTTTCTCTTAACCCGTTCAGTGTCATGCCCCCTCCCCACAACCTTCTCTATAGCCTGCCACCAAGGTCCCTCTGACCAGAACACTTTTGGCGGTGGCTGAAATTAAAGTCGCCACTGCTGCCAAAAGAAAAATGCCTTTGGGGCAATTTTGGTGGCAGGAGGCTTGAAAAGCAGCCCCCATTTCTGCAAAAAGCAGCTGATCTGAGCAATTTTAGCAGCAGCGTTTGAATGAGCACCTCTGAAAGTAGCAGCAGCAGCTCTTAAAGTGGCAACAGCCTGCTGCTGCTGTGAGAGTTTCTTTCAATGGTGGTTGTTGAGGTAGTGGCTTTTGGCAGCAGCCCACACACTCAGCCACAATGCCATGCCAACACAGAGATTGAGAACTTTGCTCTAGAAAAGTTTGCAATTCTAGTTGAGTGCCAAAACATCACCACAAAGCCCAGTGTAGTATTGGATAAAATTTCACAGAAGAAGTGCCTTTTTAAAAACCATTTGAAGACAAAAGGTGGAAAAAACCAGGCCCTTGATCTCTTGAAGATATGAGATTGAAAATCCCCATGCAAGGACAGCTCTGACAAATGCCCCGTCTGCAATAAATTATGTAAAGATGCCTGAAGCAGCATCACTCACAGTGATTCATTCACACAAGGGTACAACATATTCTAGCTCAGTAGCAATAGTCTCAGCTGCTGTTTTCTACAGAAGCCAGGCAGACATAAGAAACGTGGTTGTGATAATATGTGTAAAATAACTACATAAAGTACTGTCTTGATAGCAGGCAATTCAAATGCTCACAAAAAACACGTAGCAATTGAGCTCTGCTGCATTTATTTCAGTGGTAAGTTTGAAGAAGATTTGAATATAAATATATTTCTGGAATAGCAAATAGACTTTAAGGTCAGAAGGGACCAGTATGATCATCTAGTCTGACCTCCTGCAAAATGCAGGCCTCAAGACCTCACCCATCCACTCCAGCAATAGGCCACCAACCTACGACTGAGTTATTTACCTCCTTAAATCATGATTTAAGGACTTTAAGGTACAGAGAATTCACCAGTAGGTGAACCATGCCCTGCACTACAGAGGAAGGCGAAAAACCCTCAGAGCCCGGGCCAATCAGCCCTGGGGGAAAATTCCTTCCCGACCCCAAATATGGCGATCAGTTAAACCCTGAGCACGTGGGCAAGTCTCAACAGCCAGTTACCCAAGAAACAATTCTCTGTAATAACTCATAACCCACCCCATGTACTCTCCCCTCTTAGGCCACTTGTATATCCACCACACGTAGCCAAATATCAGTCAATTTCCAAAATAGGGTAATCATACCTTCCCCTCCAAATAGGGAACAACATTTTGTTCGATATCATTTCACAGACCTGTACCTCTTCTCCTTGTAGAACAGCAATTTTTTCCCAAAAAGTCAGTTTTAAAAGCATCATGTGTTCCACAGAACCTCACCCATTTCTCAGAACTACTGCTGGATAAGTCTGTCATGGAGGTGTTGAATTCCATGACTTTCAGAGACTTGCATGACATTTTCTGCTTCAGCCCCAGAGATGGCAGGGAGACCCTACAGAGGCCCTATGGTTATGTCTACACTTACAAAGTCAAGTCGACTTTGTTAAGTCGACTTAAAGTCGACCTTATTAAGTCAACTTAACGGATTGGCTACACTTTAAGTCGACTTAACAGCATAGATAGCTGTTATATTGGCTTTAAATTGACTTAGCATTAATCCCCATCTACACTGGCCTTGAGTTGACTTAAGGGTTAAGTCAACCTAAAAAGAGGTGTTAAATCGACTTAAGCTTTCCTTAAGTCGACTTAAGGAAATGCTTAAGTCGACGTAAGAAAAGCCCAGTGTGGACACGACTTTGTTTAGGTCGACTTAAGCATCCTTAAGTCGACCTAACTTGCCAGTGTAAATGCACCCTATGAGTCACCACTCCCCGCTCCTCTGGTCAGCCCCATTGTGGCAGTTATTTTTGGTAAAACCAGGGATAGGTAATAAACTTCTATTAATTTTTGTTTATTGCCTGTGACCTGTCCCTGGCATTTACTAAAGAGAACCATGACAAAATCTTAACCTTCGGTATCATATAAGAATGGCCATACAGCATCAGACCAATGGTTCATCTAGCCTAATAGCTTTTCTCTAACAGTGGCTAGTACCAGAAGCTTCAAGCAGTTGGATGTTTCTGCCAATCCAGAGTATGGGGTTGCATCCTTGCTGGCTAATAGCCATTGGTGAACCTATTCTCTATGAACTTATCTAATTAATTTTTAAGCTAGTTATACTGTTGGCCTTCACAACATCCTCTGGCAATGAGTTCTTCATGGTGACTGTGCATTGTGTGAAGAAGTACTTTCTTGGTTTCTTTTAAACCTGCTGTCTTTTAATTTCAGTGGGTGACCTAGTTCTTGTGTTATGTGAAGAAGTAAATAACATCTCTATTCACTTTCCCCACACCATTCATGTTTTTATAGACCTCTCTTATGTTTCTTTTCTTAGCTGACCAGTCCCAGTCTTTTTAATTGCCCTTTGTAGGGAAACTGTCCCATGCTATCCCCTATCTATTGTTTCAGAGAGTTGAAGATTGTTGTTAAGTACGTCTACTTGCATCACTATCGTCATCAATTAGTGCTAAAAAGAAAGCCTGGAGTGCATAAAAAACTCTAAGTATGTAAATGATGGCTGTTTTCTGTTCCCTGTTTCAACTTTACCCCCATTTCATAAATCTAACTTGAAATATCTGGATAATTTCATTTGTATTTACATCTGCATTTTTCCACTAAAAATTGTTTTGGCCCAATAATTTTTGCTCAGCTCTACTTTTATGTGTATGGCAGGTGAAATATCAGTGTGACATGGTAAAGCTAGCCATTTGTTACTCAGAAAGGGACATAACAAACATAACATAACTTCTTTGCAGGAAAAATTACCTATAAAAAAATAAGTTTTTACCAGAAATAAAACCTGAATGTAGAATCACAGTTTTTATCATTATTAGCCTTGGCTTTTGGATAGTAGGATATTTGTGTTACATTTTCAGTATATATTTCATCAGTTTCTGTGTCCTCTACCGACTCCTGGGACTTGAGAAAGTGAAAGATATAATTATGGAGACGAAAAGTAGTGTTACTTCAATTGTACGTTCAGAAGCATGAAACTTTCTACTAACTTCCCCTCTCACCCATACACATTTACACTCTCTAGAGATGAAAAATGTTCTTATACCTGCAGAGTAATGTCCGCTCATTAAATAGCATACGTTATACTTTTAACACTTTGTCTAATGGTTGCTAAAAGTAGTGATCTTCCACACCACTTAAAAAAAGAATAACTTTTATTAGTAAGTCAATTAACTACAACACTTACAGCTCAAGGATACTCTTCCACCCATCCTGTATTTGGTAACAATTGTTGTTACTTCATGCCAAGTATTGTATCTCCTACAAATTAACAACCTATTTCTTTTAATATAATCAGATAGGTAGCTATTCTTCACAGTATGCTTCCATTTTTAGACTCCCTGAAGAGAAATTTGGAGAGATTCATGATAGCTTATTGTCCAAAAGCTAAAGATATTGAAGTTTGTATTTTATCTAAATATAACCACAGTTTCTTTATTATTATTAACATATAAACAACTTGCAAGCCCTCCAGTAGCAGTAAATAGACCAATTAACATGCTTGGTTCCTATACAAACTTTTTAAACCTGAAATATTGTAGGAACTGCCTTCCTGGAAGGTATATTAAAACCTGTGTGTCATGCTAAAGATCATCTGGGAAAGGTGATCTAGAAAGGCATTTAAGAGGTTATTTTTGAGTCTTCACATTATCAGAGCTGATCCTCTTATTTCTCTGCAGTACCTGATCTTCATCAGGCTGGGGGTGCAAAGGTCCCAATAGTATTTGTGAATTTTCATCCCTTACTTGACAGTGGTGTTATCTGCTTCCACTAAACTGGACACTTAGGCTATGTCTACACTGGGGAATTTAGGTCGAGTTAAATAAGTCGACTTTAAGTCGACCTTATTCAGTTAACTTAGAGAGTCCACACAGCTGCTTAAGTCGATTTAAGTAAAAATTAAGTTGACTTTGTAAAACCTCATTTTAAGTCGACTTTCTGCTTAAGTCGACTTTAGAAAGTCAACTTAAGCCAGTGTAGATGTGGAGTAGCCCTTAGTCGACTTTAAATCAACTTAGGGGACTCCAAGGCTTTCCCACTGACCTCCCTGCCAGGGTGGCTGGCACAGCCACAGCCTGGATGTGCCCCCCCAAAGGGCAGGGCAGAGCCCTGCCCACATGCCCTGCTAGGGTCCCTGTCCCCCTTTGCCCCATTGTACCAAGGTACAATGGGGCAAAGACTGAGCCCCCTGGCACTTGGCAAGGGGTGCCCCCCTGCCACCGTGGACCTGTCCCAGGTCCACCTAGCCCCTAGAAGTCGACCTAGGCATCCAGTGTGTATGCTCTAGGTCAATTTTGTAGGGTACCCCCTAAGTTGACTTAAAATTTAAGTGTGGACATGCTAAGTTGACTTAAAGTCGACTAAGTCGACTTAGCTAAGTTGACCTAAATTAACAAGTGTAGACATAGCCATAGAGTCTCTCTAAGTCAACTAGTTTGGTCCAGGGAGAGCCAGCCCCGTATGGGGCTGGCTCTCCCTGGGGCAGCAAGCCCCTGAGCAGTCCGGGGGAGAAGGGAGCGTAGACCTCCCTTCTGCCCCAAACTACTTGGCTCCCTTCTGCTCAGGACTTCTCAGGTCCCAGGCAGAAGGGAACCCTTCTAGCTGGGACCGCTCTGCTCCCGGATAGAACTTTCCCTGGACCCGAGTGGTCCCGGCCAAGAGGAAGAGCAGGAGACCCTCGGCAGCTGGAGCGCGGTCTCGGGGAAAAGGGAGCCTCATGCTCCCTCCTAGCCGGCACCCTACAGTTCTGACCAGGAGGGAGAGCAGGAGATGCACGCTCCAGCTGCCAGCTGCTTGGCAGCTGGAGCGCGCATCTCCTGCTCTCCCTCCTGGCCGCCACCGTTCGGTCCAGCTAGGAGGGAGCACGGGGCTCCCTTAGACCAGGAACGCTTGGTCCCAGCTAGGAGGGAGCCCCGCGATTCCTCCTAGCCGGGACCACGCTCCAGCTCCTGGGAAGCCTCATGGGAAGCCTGGGAGCTGGAGCACCATGCAAGCAATTGCCGTGAGCAAAAGCCTCCGGCGGCTTCCCAGGAGCTGGAGCTTGGTCTCGGCTAGGAGGGAGTGCGGGACTCCCTCCTAGCTGGGACCGAGTGGTCCTGGCCGAAGGGAACCCCGCGCTCCCTCCTAGCTGGACCGAGCGGTTGCGGCCAGGAGGGAGCGCAGGGTCCCAGCTAGGAGGGAGCGTGGGGATCCCTTCTCCCCAGGACCCACACTCCAGCTCCTTACGGTGTGTCTACACTGGCAACTTAGGTAGACTTAAGGACACTTAAGTCGATCTACACAAAACCGCATCAACACTGGACTTTTATTAAGTCAACTTAAGCATTTCCTTAAGTCGACTTAATAACACCACCTCTGAAGGTCAATTTAAGCCTTAAGTCAACTTCAAGCCAGTGTGGATGGGGAAAAGCTCTAAGTCGACCTTATTAAGTTGACTTAAAGCCAGTGTGGATGGCTATGTCTACTGTTAAGTTGACTTAAAGTTGACTTTTTTAAGTGGGCTTAAGAGCGTCTACACTTGAAGTCGACTTAAATTAACCTTGTTAAGTTGATTTAACAGAGCCTGTAGTGTAGACATAGTCATCCCCACTAGCTTCAAGTCAACTTAATAAGGTTGACTTAACGCTAAAGCCAGTATGGACGGGGAATAAGTCAACTTAATAAGTCAACTTAAGCCTTAAGTCGATCTAAGGAAGTGCTTAAGTCGACTTAATAAGCGCCCAGTGTGGACGCGGCGTTCTGTAGGTCAACTTAAGCATCCAATAGTGTTCATGAGAAATACACTGCGTGTGCACAGTATTGTCCTTTGTGGCAGAGAGAGATGAGTCTATTAATCATCATTAGTACAGCATCTGGACGGAGAAAGGACCCTATCTTTCTCTTTGGTTTCTCTTGTTCCCAGACTAACCAAACAGATTCTGTTACCTAATATCAGCATGGAAGGTCTCTCTTGTAGCCTAGAGGTATCGGTATTTGCTAGGTAAGTCATCAATATATGTTAAGACAGGAACTTAATGAACCTATAAGCCTCCAGACCTGTAAGACAACAGCTTAGCTAAATGAAGCATAAGACACAAAAAACATTAGCATAAGCAGTTAATCAAGAGGGACCCAGATCATAAGCTAGCCATGACCCAATGTCACAAGACCAAAGATTACAAGATGCTAGTTTATAGCAACTTAAAATAAGCTAAATTTGGACATCTGTTGATGTTCCTTCCACAAGAATACCATGGTAACCAATTGACATATATGCTAATAAGCTTGAGGTAAACAGACTAGTAACTTATGGGAGAATGGCACCCCAACATCAGTGGGGAGAGGAAGTACAAAGAAAAAGGGGAAGAATATGCAGTAGACATAATGACATCTGTGTAACACATTATAAAAGTTTCATCCTGGCTTATGTGTCTTGGGTATGCAACTTTTGAGAGATGCCAGGATGACAACCACTAAGGAGGAGGAAGATAACTAACACTTTGGGTTGTTTTGCAAGGAATGGAGTGAATATTTAAGATGCTCAGACTGTCATTCTGTGTTATTTTGCTGGGTTGGATTATTTATAACATTGCTAACTGTGTTAATAAAACTTTTATAATTACAGAAGGCTTTTCCTAAGTTTGAATATTGCAACCATACACATCAGGGTTCACAAGTTAATAGTAAATCTAACAATACAGTGCTTGATCTTGGGATGAGAACTTATCAGACCTCCAAGTGTTAACTGAGAGTTCTTAAGTAATCAACATAATGCATACACAATCAATAGTTCAGGCCACACTATGACCTAGGCTGTATTAGGCCATCTTAAAAAAAATAAAAGAAAAACCCCTGTTCATCACCATGGTACTGCAGAAATAACTGGAATGCATTGCATGCACTATGAAGATAAATGCTCCATTGCTGTTAGTCAGTATAACTGTATTGGAGGGTATATATATCTACACTTTAATGTTTAGTCATGTTCTAACATATGTTAACACTATTGTAAATCTAGACAGGTCAGAAGTTTGTTCTTGGTCATGTTTCATCCTGTATCACTTATTGCAACCAAGGCTGAAAGATCCAGAACATTTTTGTTCAATTTTCTGTAGCGCTGTGAAGCATAGTGACGATTGAAGCACCTAACATGGATGGATGTTAAAGTGTTGATAGATGTGGGATATTCCAGGCTTCATCAGGTAGTTTACAAAATATTCACAGCTATAAACTGACCAATTCTTACAACATCACAGTGAGACAAAGAAGTCTGTAGGGCCTCAACATCATTAATAAGATTTCACATCAAAGGCTGTGCCATATTTACCATGAAGACTGTTAGCTACAATGTCCTAATTTTATATTGTCAGACTACTGGCAAGGAATGCTTTTCTTGGAGACCCCATGACAGGCCACAAGAGTCTCTCTTATAGAGCCCCTTGCAGGTGCCAGCCCCAAGATATCAAGCTAAAGAATGAAGCGTGAACAAGCAATGATAACTGGAATCCAGATTGCCTAGATTAATTCTACTTCTACTACTTTAGTTTCCCTCAAAGGATACTCACATGGAGCATAACGAGAACATAGCAGCATTGCTCGACATCGGCTTGAATGGAGAACAACTGGCACATGACCTGGTATATCTAAGAGTAATTTTAGCTTGTACACTTTATTATAAGAACCACCACAACCAGGTAGATCAGAAGATAAAGAGCAGAAATAGTCTTTTAAAATCAACATTAAATTCTCCTACACAAAATTATTTGATGTGCAATTGAATCAAATGAAAAAAGGGACTAGGAGATCAACAGATACTGCAGTCTACCTGTCCTTTCTACTATCTCAGCTCCTAACATCAGGCATTATATTGCATCAAAGAACCTGCTTGACAAAAATCCAGGAAAGACTACAGTTAGCACTTTTCAAAAATATATGGGAAGTGACTCATCAGAAGATCAATCTAGCCTATGTTCCTGACCATCTCCAAAGCGGATGTTGTTACACTGTGGTGAGTGGAGTGGGAACAAGCTGCTCCCTTTTCCACATCACTTAGCTGGATGAAAGACTGCCTGGCTTCTAGCTACCATGCTACCTCTGATGCAAGGGCAACCATTTCGGATGGAGGGTGGGGAGGTGTGTGGTAGATGACCACACCTTGGGACTCAGGAACAACTCTTTGTGTCGCTGAGGTGTCGTTTGAGGATGCTCTCCTACTGACTGGCTGCTCATCTGTGCTGTACCATCAGGAATTTTTAGACACCATACTCGGATTCATGGATTCTAAGGTCAAAAGGGGATTTGATAGCAACCTTCAACTACTTGAAGGGGTGCTTCAAAAAGGAGGGAGCTTGGCTGTTCTCAGTAGTAACAGAGGACAGAACAAGGAGCAATGGTTTCAAGTTGCAGGTGGGGAGGTCTAGGTTGGATATTAGGAGAAACTTTCTCACTAGGAGAGTGGTGAAGCATTGGAAATGGTTACCTAAGGAAGTGGTGGAATCTCCGTCTTTGGAGATATTTACGGTCCGGTTAGACAGTACCCTGGCTGGGATGATTTAGTGAGAATGGTCCTGCTTTTAGCAGGGGGTTGGACTAGTTGACCTCATGAGGTCCCTTCCAACCCTATGTTTCTATGATTCTAGTATCATAATCTAGTCCGACCTATTGCACATTGCAGACCACAGCATTCTGATAGTGGCTACAATTTGCAAGGTATTTTGTGGGACTGCTGTTATTTGATTGTAGAGGGACCCAGTTTAACTGCCAGAGGAAAAACACCTGCAATTGAGAGGAAAGCAATGGCATTCACCAGTTCTCCCCAGCATTTACTTTGTAGCATCATTTGGGACATAGTTCTTCAGTTTGACCTGGTTGTTCATCCAGGGTGCAATTGCTTTCATGCACTTGGATATCTATGACAGCATGGTGTCAGAGCTAGCAGAAAACATTACAGAGACCTGCATGTTATGTTGCTAGCAGCACAGCTCTTGTCGCCTCAGTATGACATCTAGATGATGAACAGCAAGTGTGTCAGTATTAGGCCCTTAGGGCTCTTGGGAAGGTGAAGCTGCCCATCATGACTCCAAGACCAACTGGGAAGAAGTTAGTGAAGTTAAATTAATGAAATTCTATTGTCTCCTGCTGAAGCATGTTCCCAGATCAGCAGTACTTTGTGATCAATGGTGTCTAAGCAAGGTAATATCAGCATGTCTTGTCTTGGTCCAGCCCATGAAGAATTTCATCCATCAGTGCTTTCTTGTTTCCATGCCTTGTCTTGAAGCAAAACTGGAAGGGGTCCAGGATATCAATTGCTGGAGTCTGTCCAATACCACCTTTCCAATTAACTTGCTCAGGAAGAAGAAATTTGAGAGGAGATGGAAGCTAGTGGGGTTTCTGGTATGCAGGGCTCGTTTCAAGAAGACAAGTTGGACTATCACATATGTCAGGGTATCAGTGTCTGATTAAATTTTCAGTTACCAGCTGATACCATCTACCAAGACCAGTTTTTCTATCCTGTGCCTGAAGCTTTTCTTAGCCACTAATATGAGACATTTCACTGAATATTGGGGTGCTTCCTTCTTCTGATTGAGTCTTATTGATTTGATAATCAAGAAAGAACATGCACAGTTTATGGTGAACAGTCACAAGAAGTAACTTTAATGTGTGTATGATAGAATAAACTTTTGTGCAATGCTTTAAATGTAGGATGCGTTATGCGCGTTGGTATTTGTAATGACAATTTTTTTGTGTGAGTGGTTCAAGAGAAAAAGTACTTCTCTTAAGGTGCCATACCAGGCAAAGTGTGTGTAGGGGCGGGTAGGTTTGGACCCTCCATTGTAAAAGTTTAAATCCAGTGTAAATTCTAAGGCATCAGTGGAATTATTCCTGATTTACATCAATAGAACTGCAAGCCAAGTCTGGTCCAACACCAATTTTCCAGTACCTTGAATTTGGTTTACTAAGAGAGATAAGCTGCTTTTAGCAGTCCATGCCCTTTAAGAGTGAAGCTGCAGACAAAAGTAAATGAGTTTAGTTAGGTATCCCTTAATAAAGGTTCTTTCTATAGTTAGTCAGGCTAGAGTTATCAGCCTTGTGTGGCTGACAAGGCACCAATCCCTATGGATAAAGTAAGGGCTTCATTTAGCTTAGAACTGCAAAGATCTTGATTTTACATTTGTTCCCATTTCTCTCAATTAAAGGAATAAAGTTGCCTCTTAAAAGACCTTTGTTTTTGCTTAGCTGTGTGCAAGCCATTTGATACAGTGTCAGAGCAACGTTGATGGGCAACTCTATTTCCATTTGTGTTAAACTACCCAAATTCATAGCACAGCAGTTTCCCTGCAACTTAATTGTGAATAATAGTTTGCTGCTTACCACTGTATCTGCCATTTTAAAAAATCACTTAAGTAGGACAATAAAAAAAACTATTTTCTTATAGGTTTGTAAGGGCTTATGTGAGCAATATAATATTTCTTACCTCAGCCAACTGTCTGGCACAATGCAGGCTCTAAGTAAAAATGCCACCAATTTGCTTTATTATAAGATCAGCCCCACCAACCTTTTCTTTTTTAAAGAATAAAAACCACTCAAAGCTCATGGAATATAGAAGACTAAAAGGACATGAAAATCTGGATGAAGATACATTAGTGAACGGGGAATTTTCAATGAGAATCATAAACAAAAACAGTTGAAAATCTCTGATAAAAAGTATTATAATGACACAGGGTTTCATAGTCAGACTCCTTCATAAGGATGAGGTTTTAATACAAATGAATTCTAAACCAAAACAACAGTAAAAGGCTTCATATCTGTAAAATATGAAATATGACAATAGGCATTAAAGACTAAACAATTATAAAACAGATGTTATATGGCAACATGACACAGTACATGAACATTGTAGCTTACTAAAGCTTTTACTCTTTAATGAAGAGTTTACTGAACTGCTAGAGATAGTATCACACAAAAGCCAATTTTGCTAAATTTAGATCCTTCAGTTCACTGCACTGTGTCTGTAAAACAAAGTTTAAGTCCCAAAATGTACAAAATGAAACATGTTATTATATGCTATGGAAATACAAGCCCACTTGAAATGAAGTAAAATAAGCTATAAGTACAATTTTTAGGCACAATACCACTTTTAGGACTATTTTTATTCTGGTAGGACCCACAACATGGATGCATCTACACATACATGAAGATACAACCCCTCCTCCAAAGAGTTCACAATGTAAGAAAACAAGCAACAAAGGAATGAGGAAGAAAAGGCAGGGTTGTAAAAGACCTCGAAGGAAAGCAACAACAGCTTGACCTTTATGTGGTTGAAAACAGGGAGCCAATGCCGAGATTCAAAAAGGAACATATGGTCAGAGTGACAGACACAGAAGACGGTCTTAGCAGCCATGTTTTGAACACACCAGAGCTAGGTACGATCTATTTCAGAAGACCAGAGCTGAGGAGGCTGCAAAGTTAAGACAAGAACTGAAAAGGTCCTGAATGAGGTGGGGTTTTTTTGTTTTTTTGTTTTTGTTTTTTTTAGCAAGGGAGAGTAAGGAATCAAAGATGACTATTAACTTAACTGATGGGCTTTAGTGACAGGAAGAATGGTGCCTGGCGTTGTCAAGCAAACAGTATGTGTTTTCATATGGCTAAAAACCAAAGAATGTAGGCCATTGTTGCAAAATGGAAAGCCCTCTTGGGAAGCAGTGTCTAAAAAAGATTTGGGGGTTAATATAGGGTAGATAATCAGCTGAATATGTGCTCCAAGTGTGACACTGTGGACAAAAGGGGTGATGCAATTCTGGTATGCCCAAGCAGGAGCACAGAAGTTCTTCTACCTCTGTATTTGGCACTGTTGTGACTCCTGCTGGAATACTGTGTCCCGTTCCGGCGACACAGTTGAAGAAGGAGGTTGAAAAATTGAAGAGGGTTCAGAGAAGTCACAAGAATGAATAAATGATTAGAAAACATGCCTAATAGTGACAGCCTTAAGAAGCTCAATCTATTTAACAACAAAAAGAAGGTTAAGAGATGACTTGATCACAGCCCAGAGATAACAATATAGGGCACAAATATTTGATCATGGGCTCGTCAATCAAACAGAAAAAAAGCATAACAAATCCAACAGCTGGAAGATAAGGTTAGAAAAATTCAGACTGGAATAAAAGACTTAAGCTTTTAACAGGGAGAGTAACTAACCATTTTAATAATTTACCAGTGGCCATGACTGGCAATTTTTAAATCAAGATTGGATGTTTGATTAAAAGATCTGCTCTATGAATTATTTGGGGGAAGTTCTATAGTCTGTGTTACACAGTAGGTCAGACTTGCTGATTACAATGGTCTCTTCTGACCTCTGAATCTCTGACTCAGTGAACAATGACAGAGAATGGAGGACATGGAGAGAGATTTGAAGGAAAGATCCGGCATCCTAACAAAGTGTTCCAAGATAGTTCATTCGTAATAATTACAATCCCCAAATTGTGGCCTAACAGTAGGGATTAGTAAATAAAACAAGATCCACAATGAAGAATTTGGACAAACCTCATGTGAGCTAATAAAGCATCCATTTCAATGCAAGACCTCCAACACACTGGCAAACAATGTGCAACCAATGGAGAACCAGAACTGACTTCAATAACTAATATACCGAACTGCATCTGTCTTATTCCTAAAATGACATTAAATACCACATATACATGCCCAAGCTGTTATCCTGAAAATCTATAAAACGTGCACACATATATATTATACTGGTTAAGTTAGCTCATCAGAAATAAACTATGTTTTAAAAAGCTGTAAAGTGAAATCATTGTGCTGGGATGTTGACCCAAGACTCAACTTAAGTAATATAGCTAACAGTGCCATGACCTGCTTATAAGAATAAGAAAATTCTTTCCCATAATCAAAATCATTTTGTAATTTTAGAAAGCATATAGATCAATGTCCCCTTAATAGCTAAAATGCCAGGTGCCGAGAAATATACATGTCTTCCAGGTCACATTACCTTGTCTTTGTTCTGAGTCCACGCATCACTCCCAACTAAGGTTTTAAAGCTTCTCAACCCTGATACTCAATCAGGTTTGCCATATCTGTACAGTGCAAACTCATGAGCATTCATATCAGCAAAATGACACTGATTTCCTAGGAAGACATCTTTACACTCCCTTCCTGGCTTCATCTTGTCATCTCTTTTAATTCATTATTCAGGTATATAGGTAACAGGCAACCACAATAACACAGTCCATGCATGGAGGGCTGACATCCTACTGAGGGAACAATGAAATGAGAATCAAACACTTACCTTCCAATTAGCAGTAACTCCCCAAGCACTCCAAGGCGTCTCATGGCTATGAGGATCCCCCTCACTGTCATTCCCTCACAGAAACAAACCACAACCCTGGCCTTGGGTAACCTTTCACGGAGCTTCCGCAGCAGCCGATCAAAGCTCTTTTCCCCAGCATTACTGTAGATCTTGTCTGAGTGAGCGATGCACAGACCTTCTTGTGCAGCCAGCTCTTTGAAGGCTTCCATTCCACTTTCCCCGTAATTTCCTAAACAAAATAAATTATGACGATTTTGATTGTAATGTAACGGCAATAGCATTTGATGGCCTGTTAAGGGGGCCTAGTGATGGGGGAGGGGGAGAGAAGTCCTTTCTTAGATCAGCTAATAATTGGAACATTGACATTAGGGGGAAACCAAGCAGATTCTTCTTTTTATTAATTGATTAATGGGACTGTTGCATTCTCTGCCTATAACCCAATACTCTATACATAATTAGAATGCAGCGGAGCAATGAGATTTTCCATTATATCAATTATATGTTACTTGGGGATTGGACACTTGCTCTTCTATATCGATTAATAGTAGATGTTGAAAATAAGCCTGGAAAAGGACAGAGATGGAGGCAAGGAGAACAAAGGTCAGTTAAAGCAATAAAGATACCAGCTCCTTTGGAGGCTTGAGATGCAGAAAGGGAGAAGTCATGGTGGTCCACTGACTCCTCGAGCTGTTTAACTAACAGGAATAAGTAATGAAATGAGAAACAGCTCAGACAGCCAATGGTAGTTCTAGGCCAGCATGTTCAGTAGGGGAGTTTAAGTTGCCTCTGTTATAATGTGCTAATTAACGAAGATAGCAGTGCTGTTTCTGGCTTACAGATTTATCGGTTAAATGATGCCATTGCTATTGTTCAGCTATCCTGAAAGAACAGGAGACACCAAATATGATTTAATCAGGATACAACCCAAGGCATTACCATCTTAACCCCCCCACAAACCTAGGGCGTCATCCTCAGCAGGAGGGTGTGGCAGGGGATGGCACAGGGCAGGCCGGAGCTAGCCATTCATGCAGCCACTCCATCCCCAGCAGTGGGGCAGAATGGGGCTGGCACTCGGGGCAAGCTGGCACTGTGAGCAGCTCAGCCTGTGGATGGGGCAGAGTGGTATTGTGGGGCAGTGCAGGCTGGCAATGCTCTGAGCCGGCAGGATCCCCCTTAGCCTGGGGCCCTGGGCTGCAAGGCAGGGGCTTTAGAGGCACCAGACCAGTCCCCAGGCTAAGAGGGGTCCTGCCGGCCCAGAGCACCACTGGCCCACGTCGCCCCACACTGCCAGTCTGCCCCACCCCTGGGCTGGGCCAGTCCTGTGCTGTACTGCCCCACAATGCCAATGGCCCCTGAGTGCCAGTCCCACCTTCCTGCTGGGGATGGCCTAGGAGAGGGTGGCATCCGGAACAGTGGCAGACATGGGGGGAAGCAGAGAGGCTCCTTCTCCAGCTTTGGACCCTACCCAGTAGATTCAGGACACAGACCCATGCCCAGTGACTCAATTGGCCACAACTTTGTTATTAGATGTTTGGGACTACCCAGCAGATAAAAGAGCACAGTGCTGGTAACTCCATATTTATTCAGTAAACACCTGGAGAGGCTTCCACCAGCCTCCACCTTCTTTTTCCCTCCAGGTCCCCATGCCAACCCATTGCTGGGACTTTACCATGCACTCCACTCCCCCGTAGGAGGACTATGGGGAAAGCTATAAAAGGGGAAGTTGGATCCCTTCCGTATCATTCACAGGAGCTCCAATCCCCACCCTGATCCTTTCTTTTAACCGACACTTCCTCTTTAAGTCCTTTACAAGCCAACCATTATATTTTTAAGTCCTTTACAAGCCAGTCACTGTATTTTAAATCCTTTATGATCTGGTGACTCTATATCTTCCCAATGGCCTGTCTACACTGGACATCTACCCCACACTTATATGATGAGTTGTATCATCACAGCCTAACTCCTTTCACGCCTCACATCAACAACGCTCTCCCTGACCGCGCTGCAGGGAAGGTAATAAAAGGCTCACTTCACCTAGGCCAAACAGAAGAAAGAAATATTCTTTCCCAGCCCCCTTAAAAGGAGCATTTAGCACAATGCTCACAGCAGGTCCTGACCAAACCTGGTCTCTTGCCACCTGAAGGGGAGGAAGGGTGGATGCTGCCTCACCTGCTCTGTGGTAAACGGGCTTTTCATGCCTGAACTTGCCCCTTTTCAAGCCCTCAGCCCTTCTGGTCACAGAGGATGAGTCAGCATCACCACGTTGACCCACATCCCCTTTTGCAACTGCTTCCAAACTCTTCCTCCATCCCGCCGCCCCGACCAACACATACACCCATAAAGCACTATTCTCGTCCCCTCAGCAAGCTGCATGATGGTCCACACCCTATCCCTGCTTAAAGGGGCAGTGCAGTCATTCTGGAGTCTCTGTACTGAACAAATGCACACAAATACTTTTTTATTGAAAGCATCCTTCTGTGCTCTACTATGGTTCATGGTTACTAGGCTATTCAGATAACACTTTGGTTGTTGCTTTGGCGTTCCCATGTGGAAATGCGCTTGGTTACAGTGCATATTGTGAGCACTGGAGCAACTGCCCCCCACATAACTTTCATCTGGAAGAGCTGTTCTATTTACTGAATGGCACACAGAATTGAGGAAGTTTTGTTTATTGCTCCCCCTCCACGAACTTTTTCCAAGCAGACATTACCCCAGAAGTACAATGGTACTCCTTCCGCTAGAGCAGGAAAACACTAAAAAGTTATTCAGTGTGCACAGGGAGGTAAGGAAAGACTAGCACCATCAAGAAATGGTTAAGCATCCCTGCTATATGCTTGCCAACTTTAAACTATATCAATAGAGAAGAAATGGACCTGATTCTCTGGTGCCCTGCAACTTGTGTAGTCATTTACATTAATGCAAAAATGAGTGTAAAATGAAAGTATTCTGATTTAGTAGCATTTTATACTCACATATCCCTAGTGTAAAGGATTGACTAAGGTGTAGTGCAATTACAAATCTGGTCCAATATTTGGTTTATCTGTACAATATTTCCTCTGCATGCACATCAGTATTTGGGATAATTGTTCATAAATTAGAAATATTTGAAACTCAAGCCTCCCCCAAACTTTGGGGCTTGAGATAAAATGGTTCTGAGACTGCCCTTGATTTTGCTTGTTTAAAAACAAAACCAAACCCAATTCACAGTTTCATAAAACAAACTCTGCTTTCCGCTGTGAAAGTTCTAAGAAGTCACAATCTGTATTTGTAGCAAAACAACGGAGTCTTGTGGCACTATTAAAGACTAACAGATTTATTTATCGCATGAGCTTTCGTGGAAGAAAATCCCACTTCGTCAGACGCTTTAATAATACCACAGGACTCTGTTGTTTTTCCGCAATAGACTAACATGGCTACCCCTTTGGAAGTAATCTATATTTGTGACATTGCAATTTTTTTACCATGAACACGTGTGTGTCAAACAGCCACTAAGTAAGCAATACGAGCAGACTGATTACAAAGGCAAAAACTCCCTTCTGTGCCAAAGTGGTTTGTTTTTTAGCAATAACAAGAAATGGTGCCTACATGAATTATTATATTTTGAAAGGTTTGCTGGAGTGCAGCCGTGATTCTTGAACTGTTAACACCTAACCTAACCACTCTGCAGCTCACCTTTCTTGTGAAATTACTGAGATGGAAGTGATCGTAGTCACTAGGCCAAAGAGCACGGCTTCAGGGCTTGTCTACACTGGGGGTGGGACTGTAATTCAATTTTAGGCTCTTGAATTACAGAAGGTGAAGGCGAGTGATCACAGCAAACTGGTTGCTCTAGATCTCGTGTCCCCACTGCTCACATTACTTTCTAAAAGGCATTGCACTGTGGGTAGTAAGCACAGGGGCTTGTGGGGAGGCAGTCATCCTCTGCTCCTTCTGCCTCCCCTTGCTGTTTCTCTGCTGCAGGCACAACAGAGAGGCACAGTGCTACATGCAGAAAGAGGAATTAATTGAAAACTTTCCAGAACTGCAGGCAGGGGTGGAGCTATGTTGCAACACACACTGGGAAAATCATAAAAGGTGCTCTCTGTCTACATGGACCTAGGTTGAATTACAGCTCCATTTTTTTCAAATTTACTGCTCTGACAGGGAAGACTCAGGCTGCAAGGCTGAGGTCAGCAGCATTATGTAGAACTTCACTGTCAATGTAGACCAGGGCTCAGTTTCTTGCTTTCCTTTGGTGTGAAATTCTCATATTAATAAAATCATAATAGAGCAGTTTTAAAATAGCATGCTTCTTAATGTTCCCCCACAACACAAACTATGACCCAAAAGAAATAGCTACCAAAATGAAAATTTAGTGAAGAAAGAAATTTTGGACTGGTATGAAAGCCTGATGAAACAAACAGCTTTTAAAAAAAAAAAAAAAAAAAAAAAATGAAATCAGATATTTTGTGACAGATGAGGTAAGGTGATAGCTCACATTCCTGATCAAGTTTAGACGTACCTTTCTAGGCCCTAACTTCGTAGTCACCACATCAGAGCTTGTAGGACATAACAGCAATACTCCTTTTTATAAAACTTTTCTCAGTCACCAGACTGATACGGGACCAGATGCTATGGAAATCTTGAGTACTGACCTGGCATTACTAAAAACTTTTATTCTTTTAGGGCCAGGCTGTGATATCCTTCCTCACACTGCATTTTTTTTAATGCAAACAGTACCTCCACTAAATTCAATGGGACTACCCCTAGACTACCGTACTACACAATAAGTAAAGGGATCAGAATCTGACACTTTTTGTTTTTACACAGATATATGCATTGCCTATTAAGACTTATTTTAAGAGGTTCCTTACTCTTAAATTTAGAGTGCACTGAAGTATATGCAATGAAGAGTGTGATTTTCAAATGCATTTGTTGGCCTAACTCTGTTCCCATTGAAGTCAATGGTAAACCTCTCTTTGATTTCAGTGGGAACTGAGGACAAGGCTAAGCTGTTATGGTGCTATTTTTAATAAAAACTAACATACTAATGAATTCTGTGTGACAATCAAGAACATACCTGTCTGTAACAAAAGAGCTTAACATCTACTGTAAGCTGTGTAGCTGAACATTATTGAACAGGAATATGTAACAGCAGATGTCTCTAGATGAAGAGTTACTGCACATTAGATCACTGGAAGAGAATATTGTTTTCCTTCTCAAGACAGTCTGAAGGAGGAGCGAAGCCTATGTGTTACTGTCTTTCCTTTATTGTGTGCAGTGTTGTTATATCCATGTTGGTCCCAGTATATTAGTAAGACAAGGTGGTGGAGGTTTCTTTTAATGGATCAACTTCTGTTAGTGGGAGAGACAAGCTTTCAAGCTTATACCAGAAGAGTAGCTCTGTGTAAGCTTGGAAGCTTGCCTCTTTCACCAATAGAGGTTGGTCCAATAATGAAATTACCTCATACACCTTGTCTGTCTTTCCTTTGGTTTTTCTAGAGCTCATTACAGGCAGAAGGCCTCTTCATTTTTCTGAGATCACTTACACCTTTTGTTCTATTGGGCATGTATGTGAATGCTGGTGTGAACTAGACAACACACTCGGAGTGCTATTGCCCACTATATTTCATGGTTTATGATTTTTTTCCTTGTTATTCTCAGTATGTTTCTATTCTGTTCTATTCCAAAAACAATGTGAGCTCCATCTGGTGGCCAAAATAAAACACTTAAGCAAAGTTTATGTAGCCTAGTGGGTAAATGCTTCCATTTCAAAGGTAGCAAGTTCAAATCTTATTACAGTTGAGTTTTAATAGAAGCTCTTCACATCTTTATTCTTTCAGTGCCAAACAGAAGAGTGCTTTTCCCCCAGCACATATGGTAAGGCCATATTCTTCCTTCCGATATGCACAAGTTATTACATGAAGTCAGTCAGAGCCAAGCAATTATCTAAGGCTAGAATATTTTTCTTAGTCTTAACTTCCATAAATGGAGAATATTCTAACAAAAATATTCAGACATTTTAGTAAAAATAGGATGTGTAATATTAATCTATAGAATGAGCATGTATTTTAGACAAGAAAGCAAGAAGATTAGTGATAAAACTTTTACACCTACATCATGCAAAGATATCAATGGTCTTTCAAAAGTCTAGCCTCATTAATTAACCTGTGCATAGATCAAACATTCTTTTTATAGCTGCAAAGAGAAGTTAAGCTCCTTGCCTAAGATCACTCATTGAATATGTGATCGTGTTGGAACTAGAACCCAAGAATTCCATCTGAAGGGTAGCACTGCCATTCTGTTAGAACTCTATGACAAATTTATCCCTATTTTCTTTGTGAATAGAACCTTTTTTTCATTTTGTAAAATGGAATGAATCATTTTATGATTGTGTGAGCCTAAAAACTTTAGTCAAACCTCTCCACTCCTCCCAGCTTCCCCATTGGTACAGTGATAGATGAATTCTTAGCGCTTTACTCAAGCAACAACCATCATCTAAGAAAACAACTTGAGTAAAGAACTAACAGTTCAGACAAAAAATACGTTAACTCGAAACAGCCATGTTGGAAATAGTTAGTTGTTTAAGTGGTCAAAGTAAACAAGCCATGGGAAGGCCCAGCTCCCCAGGTCAGAGCTTTTGTGAATGCATTCAGGAACAGCAGCATAAATTGTGTTTTATGTTGTTTGCAATTATTTGGCTACTTTTGTTCTTGATCTCTTGTCTTTATTCTTTTTTAAAAGAAATCCTTTTGTTTATCTCAGAAATCATTTTACATGACACATGTTTTATTTGCTAATAATGCCCCAATCTACACTGAGCTTTGCAAAGATTCAAAGATTTGCCTGCTTGGAGTTGACTGCAGGATCCATCAGTGTCAGCCAGATGTTTGTTTATGGAACCCAAGAAGTGGTCATTTGCCCATATCTCGGGCATATTAACCCAGCAGCACAGCACTTCTTCTGTCTGCACAGAGATGAAGATTGAAATTTAGGCGTATCAATCCAGCATCTTTCATTTATTCAGAGAAAGGAAAGAGAGAAACATAATATAATGGAGAAAACAGCTACTTATGAGTTGGCGCTCCCAACCTACTTTCACAAGGTTAGTAGGGAATGCAAACACTTTTTTCCTAAGCCTGTTTTCCATTGCTTAGGTATTTGCCACATTTATTTTGCTCCAATATCCATAAAAATAAAATTTATATCAAAGGCAAAAAAGAAAAATAGAAATCAAAAGTACATAAAAATGATAACTATCCAATCTAATTTTTGCCACCTCAGGTTCCCTTTCTTCTCCTCAAAGCAGCCAATCAATTCATAGACTGCTTTATGCTCCATTCCTTCTTTTCTCATCATCATATTCAGTTTGACCCCTCTTTAGGTACATTATTGGGGGTGATATTAGACAGGTTTAATAGAGTCTAAGGCTGGAAGGAATCTCTGTGATCATCCAGTCTAACCTCCTGCATAATACAGGTCACAGAACTTCCCCAAAATAATTCCTAGAGTATATCTTTTAGAAAAGTATCCAATCTAGATTTTAAAATTATCAGTGATGGAGAATCCACCACTTGGTATATACTATTCCGTGATTATTTACTAATCTTTAAATATTTATACTTGATTTCCATGGTGAAAGGGGACACTACCTACTGTGATATCTTTCATTTTTATTTACTATAACACACCTGTTGCCTCAGCTTTGTTCATACAAAAAGGAGAAGATGAGGAGGAAGAAAGTTCTGTTGTCATAATGAGAAAGCAGCCACTGGATTTAAAGCAGAGTTAACAGTTAGAAAGAATACAAGGGGAGCATGACTAGATCACATATGATCCACTAGTTTAAGGGAAGCAGTAGTAATCTCTATTTACACATCAGGGTGCATTGTGTGGCATGATGCTAGAAAATGAATGGTATGATTACTGATGAGATCATTTCAAAAGGTTAGAGTTTCAATTTTGTAAATATTCTCTGTTCAGGGGTCTTAAGCCAAATTATCCAGATTTCATGGATCACATAGTCTCTTATAACCTTTCTCACAATTTTTCTTGTGAAAGAGCATTAAGTAGTGTTTAAATCACAAGACTGAGGAATTCAGGAGACTTGGGTTCTATTCCTTCCTCTGCCACTGAATTGCTGTCTAGTTTTAGACAAAAACCAATTAAACTTTCTATACCTCAGTTTCTTCACATGTAAAAAAATCAGACTAATTCTTCACTACATGAACAGGTTTTAATGCATTTTATTCATAAATGCTCATGATGAGATGATATGTAAAACTATCATCAGATAGAATGAGAATGTTTTTTGCTATTTCCCATTTGGCTAAGGAGCCGAGCCGAGCCGAGCCAAGCCAAGCCAAGCAAAAAAAGTAAAGATGTGTTGTTATAGATTCCACTCACCACAAGTGGTGCCTCTTCCTGACAGTTGTCCACCTATTGTCTCTTTCACCTCTCACTCCAGAAACTGGGACTTCCTGGTTGTGGCTTGGCCCTCCAGCCAGGTCAGGAAGGTCCTTCCCCTTCCAGGGAAATTAAAGTCCTTCTGGGCCAACTGTCTTGCTGATGTCTCCAGCACCCTCAGTCACTTCCCAGAGGCTGATAGGGGAACCCTTGCTCTACACTCCCATCTCAGGGATCTTATAACAAGCAGCTGCACAGTCCTATGCCTTGCTGCTGTTCCCCTAGACTACTTCCTCCTTTTTCTCAATTTTTCCAGCCCAAACTCCCTCTTTGCAGAGAGTGATAACTCCTGGGCTTTATATAGGTTGTTCCTGCACAAGTGAGCGCATTTCCAGTTAGTGGCCTGCTGCCTGTCTTCTTCAGGTGCAGCCTGGGCAGTTAATTGGCCTGCCTGGCCACTTTAACTTCTCCACCCCAAGGCCTTGTGTGAAGTGGGTACCCCATCATATGTGTATATCTCTGGAACTTGTTAAAAGAAAGAAAGAAACATATTTTCTGCCCAAGGGCTTTATTTAATTTGCCCAAAACCATTTTATTTAAAGACAAAGTCAACAATAAAAACATGCACAGCTGCAGAATAATGAAGTGTATTTACTGGTACATAACTTTCAGCTCCACCACCCTAACCTCTTTCTCCCAGATTTCTCTAGAACTGTGAAAAGGGCCACATTACCCGTTTTCGCAGGATGCCTTGTCATGAGCTAAAACTGCAACATGGATCTTTGCAATTATGCTAGGCACAACTGCTTTCAGCTACAAACAAAAGATGAACCAACAGTTCCTAACTCAGCCCTTATGCAAAGTCCAATACAGGGATATGATGCTGGTGCTCATCAAGCCTACTGCCAGGAATACCCACACTGAGTACCCGCTCCCATTGGCAATCACACCAGCCTGTAGATCCACACCTAGAGCCCAATCTTTTTGTTCATCACTTGTAGCTTAATTCAGTGGTTTTCAAACCATGGGACGGGACTCAGTACTGGGTCGCAGACCCTCACGTCCTGGGTTGTGGCACCCACTGCTGCCACTGTCAAAAGACTGGACTGCATTGCATAAAGACGTAATTGTTGGGTTGTGGGCATAAATGATCTTTTTTCAACTGGGTCATGAGGATAAAAGTTTGAAAACCACTGGCTTAATTCAGTCTCCTCCACATGGTTTCCCTGCTTGAGGACTATTCCTGGCTGTTCCACCTGACAGCACTCCCTCCCACTGTCTGCCTGGCCAGCAACAGGTTGTTTCCCAGTCTAGCTCTCAGTTCTGAAGCTGCCCAGCCTTTACTCTGGCCTCCTGCTCAACCAATGCCAGATGTTCCCTCCTGAGTCAGGTCCCCTCTGAAGAAAAGTCTACGTTGCACACTCTTTACAGCAGCATGTAATGTACAGACACTGCACGCCCAACTAGCACAGGTATGAATAGTAGTGTAGATTATGCTGGTTGGATGTGGCACTGGGGGTTAATACAGGGCCCAGTAATGAGCCAACAGATGATTCATTATTATTAGAGACTTAAATGTCATTGGAAATAATTTTTGTTCTTTTAAATCACTTTGGTAAAGCTATCTGTGTTCATAACCTAACATAGATCTCAAAAGCACAAAATTCTATCTTGATGAAAACCAGAAGGATGTGTTAAGTGAATGAACTGAGTCTTTTTTTTTTTTTTTTTGCATCTAATGGAGAAGCTTTTGCCACCTGTGCTTACTGCCTACCTTCCTCAGAACCTAAGGCCACAATAGATCTACAAAATGTAGCTGTTGAGACACAGCTTCATTTGCTGCAGTCAAACAAAATGGTCAGCATAGGAGACCAGAATAGCAGAAAAGGACAACAGAACAAACAAAAAGAGCTCAGACGACAATAACATTTAATGTGTGGCAATAACACTAGGGCAGTAAGGCATTGTGGGTATGACCCAGTTTTTGAGAGGGCTAAAGTAAAACTTAGGTTAAAAAAATTAAGTGGATTGACTAAATATTATCCCACTTACAATCATTAATTACTAGATATATTCATTGTGATAAGAAGGTTCTATAAGATACACAACCTTGGTGAGAAAGATTCATCACATTTCAAGATTTATAAACCTTCAGTGTGGAATAAAATGGAGATAGTTAGTTAGATAGATGGCTAGATAGCTAGATATCGCAAGATTCTGTATAGGGCAGGTGCAGCATCTCATTGCAGCCTTTATCAGCTATGAGTAGAAATAAAAGCAGAGAGAACTTCAATCCTGCAGTAATGAGACTGCTTCTTCTAAATTACCCTCCCTAGTAGAAGAAATAAGGCAAAGTGGAGAGTGTGTAGTTAAGCGACACATTTGCATTTATGCCAACGTCTTCTTCCAGACACTTCAATTCACTGACAATGCCCTGTTCCTTTTTAGACTGTGCATAAAAAGGGGTTGTACAAATTGATTTCTGCTCTATGTGGAAGACCATACATAGGGATCAGCTTTTCTTATGCCTAAGATGAGAATTTTTTGCAGTAAGGTTGTTTTATTTATTTAGCCTGTCTGCTCACAAATTATCAATGAGTAGCTTTCAACTTTTTCCAATATTTATTCATTGTTATTTGCCTAGTAATGTCTAAAATAATCCTTAGTCTATGCAATTTTTTTGTTCATTGTCAGTTTAAAATACCTGAAATTCAATCTCTGTTGGTTAGCTTTTGGACACACAGGTCAGTTTTATTTATGTTCCTTCATTGGAAAAGTGTAATTGTTAGTATTCTGATCTGAACTTAATTCTCACTTAGGAGTTGGGAATTTCTTTTCCATGAATGTTCTCTTGTTTTCTCAAAACTTAATGTGAATATTTCCTGCTTGTAAATTCATTTGCAAAAATATTTGCAGGAAGCAAACACATGAGGGGCACCGCAGAAAGAAAATTGAAATCCATTTTTTATCTGAGAAATATGTATAGGGAAAAAACCAGAGGTATTTGCCCAGCTCTCTGCTTGTTCATTATCTCAGCTCACACTTGTAATTGAAACACAGAAATCTATACCCTGCTGCCAAATCCTAACATTCCAAACTCATGAGTAAGGGCCCTCACCCAATATGCATAAGATTAACTTAAAAATCATGAGGTTGAAAAAAATAATTAAAACTCTTGATTTGCTTTCTGGTTTTTGAGACTTTTGGATGCACAGCTAGAGTGGTTTAATCTATTCCCTTTTCAAACAGGGGTAGATCAAAGCACACAACAAAAATTTTAGTGCATGGAGCAGGGTGCACAGTGACGTTACACAGCAGGCTAGTGCAAGGTAAAATTACAGCCCCATCATGCCATAAGCTAAATGTTCATGTAGACAAGCCCTTTCTTTTTTAAATGAAAAGAAAACACTCTCATGTAATCACATGTTTCCAGGAGCTGAGGCTTGAAACACCAAATATCACAAGACACTTAATAAAATTTTTAGGAGTTAGCAAAACTGTGCAAACCACCCAGCAGTATCAGTGTCTTTAGGACAGTTATGTTGGAAGTTACAGCCATAATAATTTGGGACTCATTTTTGGAGTATGTTTACTCTATACCTTCTTTTAAAAAAGAAATTAGCACAGGGTCCTTCCCCCATTAAAGTTCTTGACATAAGTAGATGCAGCATCAACCATTTTAAACAAGGGTAAATTAATTATACAATCTTTCTGTACTCAGTGTCGGTTAACACATTGCTTCAACCTGATGAGCTCCCACTGTTGGACACTCACTAGGCTGCTGTTTTGGACCCATACCAATGGGTCCTACATGTTCTCTTGCTTGGTGGGACTGGGCAAAGTTAGGCACTGTCTGGCTCTGGATCTCTAGGTACACACATGCAGGCTCCATTTCTGATACTACTCCACTTAGTAGTGGAGACTTGCCATCCATTTGCTGATGCTAACTCTGGCTAACTCTGGCTAACATCCTGATGCTAACTCTGGCTCTCCTCTCTCACATCTCTCCAGTAGCTGCTACAATTCCAGAGCCCACTAACTCTGTGGATTGATCCTCTGAATCCTCTGATTTGCTGATTCTATCTTCAGGGGCTGCATGAGAGCATAAGCAAACAACCTACCAACTCTGCAAAGGCATTTCTAAACACACACACTTTAATCAGCGAAAGATTAAGAGACTTACAGATCTATGCAAACATCATAAATATTATGTTGAAAAGTACTGGTGACTGCATTGATCACAAACATATATGAGATGGGGTGTGAATGCACCCTTCAATTAATATATCTGTCAGGGTGATTTAATCATAAGACCCTCCCCTGAAAGAAAAGGAGGTTGTGATTCTACCCAGAACTTTTGGACTGAGTGGACAGTGTTTTTTCACTCACTCTTGTGTGTGTGTGTGTGTGTGTGTGTGTGTGTGTGTGTGTGTGTGTGT
>ML685888.1:4074005-4149424 GCA_007922175.1 Pelusios castaneus | reverse complement strand
GTGTGTGTGTGTGTGTGTGTGTGTGTGTGTGTGTGTGTGTGTGTGTGAGAGAGAGAGAGAGAGAGAGAGAGAGAGATAGATCTGGGGATGGAAGCTAAGAAACAGCACCTTTTGTTGCTATTTCTTCCTGAGTTCAGAGAAGCAGAATCTTGTGTCTTGTAAATAAATAAAAGAAAAGATCAGGTTCCATCAATTTCTATTTCCAGCTGGATCATACCCAGGATTCTGAACTTTGATTAGAACTTTGGGTGAAAAAGAGGTACCATAACTTCATACAGAAACCCTCCCACCAATGTCATTACCACTCCAAGGCTATGTCAACACTTGTAATTTTAAGTTGACTTTAACTAAGTCAATTTAGTTAAGTCGACTTAAAGTCAACTTAGTTAAGTCGACCTAGTGCGTCTACACTTAAAATTAAAGTTGACTTAAAGGGGAACTTACAAAGTTGACCTAGAGTGTCCACACTGGATGCCTAGGTCGACTTCTAGGGGGTAGGGGGACCTTGGGCAGGTCCACAGTGGCAGGGGGGTCACCCCTTGTGTACAATGGGGCAAAGGGGGACAGGGACCCTGGCAGGGCATGTGGGCAGGGTGTGACACTGTCTGGATTTAGGGAAGCATTTATGATATTATTTTCTATGGATATCTCATAAATGTTATAATCCATAGGAACTATGTCATATTTGGTATCAATAGAAAGGTAGTAATTGTCTCCTTAATGGCTCATCAGGTTTCTCCCTGGGCCCATTGTACTTGGGAGCCTCTACAACCATTGTGTCCATAATGTTAAGGAAGCTCCCAAGGAGACAATGGTTGGAGACAGCCTCCTGTCTGGGGCATTTCTACAGAATCACACAAGTTAAAGTATAGATATAACACCAAATTCCTAACTTCTAATACAAATACAATTCCTAGACATAAACTATATAATCATTCCCAGCAAATTACTATCTTTCTATTGATACCAAACATGACATAGTTCCTATGGATTATAGCATTTATGAGATATGAATAGAAAAGAATATCATAAATGCTTCCCTAAATCCAGACAGCGTCACACAGGGCTCTGCCCTGCCCTTTGGGGGGCATGCCAGGCTCCCCCTGTAGCCCTCTGGCAGGGAGGGCATTGGTGTAGTCCTGACGTAACCCTAAGTCGACTTAGGGCTACCCCCTGTCTGCACTGGCTTAATTCAACTTTAAAAAGTCAAATTAAGCCTTAAGTCTAATTAAATCTAGGTTTAATAAAGTCGACTTAATTTTCATTAAGTCGACTTTATTTTCATTAAGTCGACTTAAGCAAGCTGCTTAAGTCGACTTAAGAAAAATGTAGTGTAGACACAGGGTAAATTAAGTCAACTTAAGCAAGCTTAAATTGACTTAATTTACACGTGTAGACGCAGCCCAAGAGCTCTTTGTCTTTTTGTCATTCTAAAGCCCTCCTGCCCAGTTTTGCCATATTGGTCTGGCTGGTGACAGAATTGCTAAAAGTAGACCATATCCTTTTATAACTTCTAGTCCCTTCTGTCATGTCCCTTCCCTCCTGTTCAGCCTCAAAGTATCCCTCAGGTAATCAAGGCCCATCATCAAACAATCCAACTTGCTGCCCAGTTGAAGACCAGACTGGACAAAAATGATTTCTTGCATCTTGGCACACTTTGTATCATATCTGTTCTATTGTAAGGGCAAAGTCATGCAATATTAATGACTTTTTTAATGTCCTGAAGTGGCTTTTAGACAGGGATCATGAGATACATGACCAGTCTTTGCTAGCAAATGGCTGATTCAATACTCATTGAAGTTTAGAGTTATACACTGAGTTCATAAAATCAGTCAGAATTCACAGGCTGTACTTAGATTTACCAAACTGCACATACACACAATAGAAAAGAGAAGAACTGGTGGATCAGGACAATAAACCCATATCCAAATATTCTGGAACTTTGTGATAATTCAGAGGTAGATTCGCTTTTTAGGGGCTGACACCCTCTACGGGACAAAACTCTGCATTTGAACATATATCAATGATGGAAAGATTTGGATATGAATTTCAATGATACAGATTGGGCACTTGTTTAAATAACATCCCATAATGATAATCTGTTTGTCACTGAATAAAATAAACTACTGGTCTAAATGAAATACTGTTTTACTTTGCAAATAATAAAACACGGTATTTGAAGATTACGTTTTTTTAAAATCATTGGTTATTGTAATATTTTCATCCAGATTCTGCTGCATGCTCTTAGGAAGAATAACTTGTTTGTATGTATTGTACATTTAAGCTTGCTAGAAAATGGCTTGTAGCACATACAATTGGAGGATTGGAAAAAGGCAAATATAGTACCTATCTTCAAGAAAGGGAAAATGGAGGATCCGGGGAACTACAGACCGGTCAGCCTCACCTCAATCCCTGGGAAAATCATGGAGCAGGTCCTCAAAGAATCCATCCTGAAACACTTGGAGGAAAATAGAGTGATCAGGAACAGTCAACATGGATTCACCAAGGGCAAATCGTGCCTGATCAACCTGATTTCCTTCTATGATGAGATGGCTGGAATTATGCATGCAGGAAGAGCCGTTGACGTGGTATACCTCGACTTTAGCAAGGCTTTTGATACAGTTTCCCACAGCATTCTCGCTGGCAAGTTAAGGAAGTATGGGTTGGACGAGTGACCATAAGGTGGATCGAAAACTGGCTAGATCAACGGGCTCAGCGGATAGGGATCAATGGCTCGATGTCTAGTTGGCAACCAGTAATGAGTGGAGTGCCCCAGGGGTCGGTCCTGTGGCCGGTTCTGTTCAACATCTTCATTAATGATCTTGATAATAGGATAGCCTGCGTGCTTAGTAAGTTCGCAGATGACAGTAAGCTGGGGGGAATGGTAGATACTCTGGAGGCCAGGGACAGGATCCAGGGAGACTTGGACAAATTGGAACACTGGGCTGAAAGAAACCTCATGAGGTTCAACAAAGACAAGTGCAAAGTCCTGCACTTAGGACGGAAAAATCCCATGCACTGCTACAGGCTGGGGACCGATCAGTTAAGTAGCAGCACTGTAGAAAAGGACCTGGGGGTTATAGTGGACGGGAAGATGAATATGAGCCAACAGTGTGCCCTTGTTGACACTTGTTGACAAAAAGGTCAATGGCATATTAGGCAGTATCAGTAAGAGTATTGCCAGCAGATTGGGGGATGTGATACTTCCCCTCTATTCGACACTGGTCAGGCCGCATCTGGAATACTGTGTCCAGTTTTGAGCTCCCCACTACAGAAAGCATGTGGACAAATTAGAAAGAGTCCAGTGGAGGGCAACAAAAATGATTAGGGGGCTGGGGCACATGACTTATGAGGAGAGACTGAAGGAACTAGGCTTATTTAGTCTACAGAAGAGAAGACTGAGGGGAGATTTGATAGCAACCTTCAACTACTTGAAGGGTGCTCCAAAGAGGAGGGAGCTAGGCTGTTCTTGATGGTAATAGAGGACAGAACAAGGAGCAATGGTTTCAAATTACAGCTGAGGAGGTCAAGGTTGGATATTAGGAAAATCTTTCTCACTAGGAGGGTGGTGAAGCATTGGAATGGACTACCTAGGGAGGTGGTAGAATCTCCATCTTTGGAGATTTTAAGGCCCGGTTAGACAAAACCCTGGCTGGGCTGATTTAGTGGGAGTGGTCCTGCTTTTTAGCAGGGGGTTGGACTAGATAACCTCCTGAGGTCCCTTCCATCCCTATTATTCTATGATTCTATGAATTCAAAAGAGGTCAGTTAAAGTGTTAGACCAACATTTAGATTACTTCTTACTTAATCTGAACTAGTTAACACATCGTCAGTCATAACCCATTTTTGGCTTACTATTCAGACTATGATCTGTAATCAATAATTTCTACACTACTCAAAGAAATCCAGAAAGCATATTAAAAGATCTATCCTCAATTCTGCCCTCTAGAATCAACATAAATGCTCAGAGAGTCATAGACAGTGCTCAGATGTTAAAGCTGAAGGCAGCTAGAGATAAGGAGTTAAATCATCTAGAAAAAATTTATAACAAGACTAAAGAAAAAACTGTTAGGCATGCACAGCATAAATATCAGATGTATTTAAATATAAAAGAAGTTTGGCACTTTTAAAGGATCCTTCCTTTGCACTTCTGAAATGGAAATACTTCACTTGATTAGCTGAATACAGTTTACATTTCAAAGAGCCACATGAGACTAAATATGACATTAGCAATGATTTCTAAACCACAAAATGAGCATGTTTAAACTCTTTGTTTGTAATTAACATTGGAAAGCACAATTTTATTTACCATTTATCTCTGAGATTTCTATTTAAAGCCACCTTTAAGTCTCAAGTGAAATGAATTAAACTGCAGGACTAAAGGTTTCCAAATCATAATAGCAACAAAGATTGCAGTAAGCTAAAGGGATTAAAGAAGTTGCAAAATAAAGCCCTTATCTCCATGCTTAACAATACTCTTTTGAGTAATCCTCTGAGGGCCTCAAGATAGTAAAATTAAACATGTACATACATTTGTGCAGGATTGGGGCTGATTTGAAATCAGTTCAAACTGCAAAATTCAGACTCAGATTTTGAACACCTGGGGTGTTGAGATCTGGGACTTTTTGTTCATGCTCATCAACTTGATGATTAGCACAGTATATAGATACTTAGGTTATAACAGCTTGAGCAGCACATCTGGGCACAGTTTCGTGAAACAAAATACATTTTCAACAGCTTGTTTTGGTGTCTGCAAGGGAGAATGTGACTTGACTTAGTGCTAAGCAACTGACAGAAGCTAATATAGGCTATGCATGTAGAAGGTCCACTGGGTAACAACCACCAAAGCAGAATGATTAAGTTTGCTATGATGAATCCCGAGGGGTAACACAGTAAGTATGGACTCTAAAAAGCAGACTCATGAACTATGGGGAAACTAGCTAAGTTCAGGCAGAAGGGTGAAGTAAAATGCCTACAAACTGAAGATTCCACTTGGAGCCTAGTTAAGAACACCACATAGGAGGCAAAGATTAAAAAGAAAAGAACATTTTCTGTTTTCTGAACTGACCCTTAAAGAATATATATACACTCTCAAAAGAGTAGGTATTAACTTAGCTGAGTTACTAGGTATTGCAAATAAATAAAATCAATGGGGTTATTTATGATAATACGCACTATATCAGGTAATTAATGTTTGCAGGATCAGACCCTTAAATGCTTGAATCATTTCTGTTTATCTCTTATCTTTTTAAAAGTAAGGGGGAATTGGGCCCTGTCAATCTTTAGGGAAGTTCAGATCAAGATCCAAACCCCTTGGCTCTGTTTAATCTCTATTTAAAAACACTATCATTCAAAATAATAAAAATTATCCAAATAATTAGAAGACTTTATTCTTCAGCCCTGTTAAGCACCTAAATTTCACAAGCATGTAAAAAAAAATTAAAAATTAAAATTGTTGAACTCATCTTCAGTCATGTTTTTATTAAATCCACCACTGTGACACAACTTAACCATTTCAATTATTTACTATGTTAGGAATATAGTAGGAATTTGTTAGCTGAGGCCTTACAGCCCAATTCACTTGTCATTCTATGACCTTCACCATAGCTATACAAAGCAACTTTATAGAGTGGTTCCCAAGGTAAATAAAGATCAAGCAGAAAATAATATTGCAGTTGCAGTTGTCTCACTTGACTTTTGGGGGAGGGGTGGAGTGTTGAGATCATGTCTCTTCTGTCTTGAAAAATGCATGGGAAAAAAAGATGCTTTTTCAACAAAATCTATCCAAATCAAACACCTGTTGTGTCCGTATGCTGCCTCTTGGTGTTTTGTTTACACACTGCTATCAATAATAAAAGTCAAGAGAAATGGAAATTAAAGACTGGAGAAAGTTAAAACAGAGTTTCATCAATTTTTTTTATCTCTAACTTATTAAGGATGAGGTGTTTACTTCCCTTCAATTGTATTGATTACTTTTGAGTAAACTAGAAACCAGAAAACCTGAATAAATATTCTTAATGTTGGTGTTGAAATGTAATCAATCATTTGAAAGTGACCTTTTTTTCAACTAAATAACCGGAACAAGTCTCCCATCTTCTGCCAATACACATCCAAAGGAAAATTTTCTCAGGTTTTTCTGTAAATAAATCTTAAGAAAAGGTCTTTAATTGCAAATAGTTATTGAACAGCCTGAAAAAAATAGGTCACCTCACAATCAGTAGTGGTGTGTAAAATGTCTTGGACAGCTGACCTCCAGATTTTAACAATAATTTTCAGATTGATAGTTTGGGCAGCAGATACCATTGTGTCCCTCCTAAAATTGGAGGGATAAAGATCAGTCTGGTGCTTCTAATGGTAGTGCTTTGTCTGCATCGTTCTTCTCCAATAGGATGAATCTGGCTGCACCAAGGCTCAGCTATAGTAATCATTGTAGGATCATTGACACTGGAACGATCAGCTACTTAACATCAGTTCTTACTACAGCCACACTGAAAAAGCAATGTCTGGATCTGGATTAGGTTTAAGTTTGCATCTGACACAGGATGAGGCTTCAGATTAGATACTGCTAAACTCAAGTGACCTGAAACTTCAGCCATTTTGGTGAGATATCCACCATCTTGGGCTAAAATCACAACTGAGTCTAAAATTGGAAATGGGGGAAAGGTTCACTTCCCATTTTGCTCCAACTATGAAATGAACAAATTAGATTTGAGGATTTGAAGCCACACCTGCCACTCAAAATTAAAAGGAGGTTAATCTGAGGCTATCTCTGATATATAGTTAAAGTGACAACTTCTTTCCTGCAGAGGGTCTCACTTAAACCAAATACGAGAGTTCTTCAATCTTTGGGGCACGTCCCAAGACGGGACCACAGAGGAATGTTAAGGGGTGTGTGGCAGGGCCTGGGCAGTCCCCATCGGAGGCATGAAGAGAGAACCACTCAGTTCCACTCTAGCCCCAGCCCCCAGTCATGGCATCAGCCTCAGGTCCCAGTCTCCCCATCCCCTGTCCTGGCTGCCAGCTGCAGTTCCCTTGCTTGGCTCCCAGCCTTGGCCACCACAGCCTCAGCACCTGGCCACTTGCTGCTGCAACCCAGTTGGTGTAGTGGCCTCAGCCCCCAACCTCCTTGGTCCCCAGCTCCCAGTGCTGTTCCTGACTTGGCCCTTGGCTGTTTCAACCCCACTCCCACTCCCAGCCCCAGCCTCTAGCCCTGACTACGGCCCTGCTCCCAACCTCAGCTGGGGCTGGTGGGAGGCAATGGGGATGAATAGAGCAGTAAGGGGTGGTGTGACCTAAAAAGTTTGGGGACCACTGCCATAAACCTTCTTGTGTGTCTGAGCAGTAATGACTAATGACATCTCAAAGTGGTTAGGCACAGTCTTTACCTCAGACCCAGTTTAAAACAGCAGGTAAAGATCATGTTGGATCTGCCTCAGAACAAGTTAGGAAAAACCTACACTGATGAATCCCAACTGTGAATGAGAACACTGAAGAGCAAGTTAGAAAATTTTCCACCCCTTTTGCAGTAATTTGGCTGAAAGTAATAAGTCCAGTGCTTCATTAAAAAAATGAAGTGATCTGACATGTCTGTGATCTGGGCATTCCCAAATGATTTATGTTAAACTTTGTGGCTGGCGACTCAAAGTCTAAGATTCATCAGAGTAGAGCTGGATTTTTTTTCCCTTAAAAACACACAACAACAAATCCAAATGAGATGGATTTCAGCCAAATTGTGGTTTTAAGCCACAATATTTCCTTACATCTTTAAAAAGGAAAACAGAGATTTTACCTAAATTAATAGAATCTGCTACCCAGAAAATAATATGAATTATGACCCGGGTGCTTAAAGGTATTTAGGTGCCACATTCCTACAATGGGGATGAGGCACCTAATACTTCTGAGGATCTGGCCTTTGTGCCTCCCATTCTGTATCTTTAGGAAGGAAATTCTCTCACACTGGATGGGGTGGATTCATTCATTTACTACCCTAGAGGTTTGAGAACTGTTGCTGAATCGATGCTCACATGCCACTGAGTAGTACTATAATGTAATTCCCTTTCCTCCCTTCCCAAACAACTGTACAATACACACATATATAGCTGAGATCTACACAATGCATATCCATGGGTAAAACAGCAGACAAGGGAGGTTAACAATGATATAGCTCTTGGGTGTTTCCTTCAAACTTTTCCATTAAGACAAGATTTTCCCCTATGGGAGAGGGAGGAGATTTGGCTCCTGTTTACATGGATTTCCAGGTATTGACTCAGGATACCAAATTGTCTGTAAGGAGGTTCTGTTTCTCTGTTTCAGATCACGGACTCCTGGTGGCATGATACTAGTGTAAGTAGTCTTGGAAAGTTCCCTGCTATCTCCTTCCCCAACTCAAGAAGCACATGAGGTTCCATTCCTACAGAGGTTTCTCCTATGTAGAAGAGGTACCACTGGGAAATTAATCCAGCCTATGGATTCGTTAACTGTCTGGCAAAATCTCCACAAGCTGCCAGGGAAAAATGCATGTCTTTCAAACTACACTCCAGCCTCTCTCTTGCCAACATGTGGATCCCTGGGCCTGCAGAAGAGCCTTCTGCAGGTCCTGGTTGGGGGATTTGCTAAAAATAAAATGTGGCTTAGGTTCAATTCAAAATTATTTCTTTTTCCCACAACTGCTTGCAAATTGAAAAATATCCATTATTCACTCAGCTCTACTCATTGGCTGCATAATTAAGGATATCCCGATCCACACATCCAATGAATTCCCATATCCAGCATCCAGGAACCAGCACCCCTAAATTTTTAACCTTAGAAGCTGATCTTGCATGTCTTTTCCTGCATATACTTTCCACTGAAGTCAACGAGAGTTGTGCCATTTCTTTCTTTTGGCTGCTTTACTTGCATATATCTGTTCTTGTGACCCTCAGCTGCCCATTTTCTTTTTGCTTAAAAACTGCCAAACTGTCCATGTCTCCTGAACAGGTCAGTTCTGCTCATTTGATTGGCACTTTCTGTCTAGCTTTCTTCACATAATCAGTTCTCTTCTGCTGGGACAGGTTTTGTTCCATATTGTTCCTGTTTGCTGATAGTTTCCTAATGAACTTTTTAGTGTTCTGTCTTGAACTTCTAAAAAGTTTTCTGAGAGATTTTATGCATCTATTCCCCTCACCATGCCAAGAAAATAAAGATATATAAAACATCACTAAGGTCACCATCATGAGGTTCCTTCCTTTCAAAGGAATGTAAGTGCCATTTTCTAAATCTCACTTCATAAACAGTTAAGACTCAGTATATTGTATTAGTTTAATAGCCAATACATTCTCTGCCAGTGGACCAGCTCCTCCATTTGTAGGGGGACTGATTCATTCTAGTGAGAATGTGTCTGAAGAGACAGTTCCTTATCTCTTACTTCATTGACCCTAGTGTTTACTTTTCATTGATGCCAGAGGTAAGAGTCTATTCCATTAAAAGCTTTATTTATAATTTAATATCTATTACCTTTGGGCTAAAAAGTGGACATATGAGACAAGTTTTGAGCCTGATTGCTCCTTCTCATAGAAAATCCCACAACATGGGCTAAGAGAGAGTTCCATCCCTGACTGTTCCACCAAGCTGGGGACTGCCATACTATAGAATAGGCCATGGGACTGGACCACAAGCACTGCATACATCTAGGAATTGTCACAGAGACAGGGTGTCACACTGGCTAGACTGGCTCAGAAGCAAGAATACCAGTCTCCGGACAGCCTGTTAAGAAGCAGGCCACAAGCTCCAAATGTGTTGCAAGTTCTATACTCTGAGCAAATCTTCACTTAAAATGCTGGATTGGCTCAACTGCACCGATGATGCTGTAGTCTTTTAATGAAGATTCTAAGATGATGGGAGAGAGCTCTCCTGTCCTTGTAGCTAGTTCAAGAGGCAGTAGTTATACTTATCCCGCTGACATAATGTTGTCTACCTGGGAGGTTAGGTTGATATAATTGGTGCTTATTGGTGTGGATTTTTCACACTCCTGAGCAATGTAGTTATAATGAGATCTGTAGTATAGATCAGACCTCAGATGATACCAGCCAAATAAGTGTGAACTTTTTGAGATGCTACCCGGTCTTAACATGGAGTCACAGACAGTCCCCATGGGCATTCTGACCTATCTTGTCATTGAGGCAAGCTTGACTCCCTGGTAGATGGTCACTTTACACTAAAGATGGCAAAATGCTTAGGTTACTCCTGGTCCCAAAGAATCAGCCACTTACCCAGGTGAATTTGCACCTTAGATCCCAGACCAAAGACAATGCTTCCAACCAATCCTATAGGAAACTAACCAAGGGTTCATTAACTAAGAAGGGCTATGTCTACACTTACAAATTAGTTCAAACTAACTAATTTGAACTAATTTTAGTTAGTTCAAATTAACTTAATTCGAACTAACATGGCCCCACTAGAATGCTAGTTCAAACTAGTCATGTCCATGCAGGGCACTTGCTTAGTTTGAATTAGTCAGTTGCATGAAGGTCAATCTGCCGATTAGTTCAAACTAAGCAGTTAGTTTGAACTAACATGTCCACATTTGACTTAGTTCGAATTAATGGATCGAATTAAGGGTTAGTTCGAACTAAACAATCGAATTTATTAGTTTGAATTAAGGAAGCCCTTAATTCGAACTAATGAAAGCCTAGTGTGGCCAAGGCTTAAGTTAGTTCGAATTAAGCTTCCTTAATTCGAACTAACTTGCAAGTGTAGAAATAGCCAAAAAGAAATATTATGTACTAGATGAAAGCAGGTAAACATAAAGACACAAAGGAGTTGCAGTCTTAGGTTTCAAATGGTGATAGAGCTGCTGAAATATGCTCTATACGACCATTAGGGCTAAGGCAGTTTAATACTGGGGCTCTCTTGCCTATGTTTAGAAACCTTTGCTGCCAGTACACCCATGAAGAAGGGGACATGCTGAAGCCTTCATACCATCAGCTTGGACTCTAGGGAGGTGAAGATAAACTCCCTGACCAGAAGGAATTAGGGTCATGCTGTTTTGACTCTCAGTGGCAATCAACAAAATCCCTGTTTTTTGATGGCTTAGAATGGCCTTCTTTGATTTAATAGGTCTTCCTGAATGGTCAGATTCAGTTTTCTGAATTTACAGTTTCAGAGCAAACAT
The DNA here is from genome assembly GCA_007922175.1 of Pelusios castaneus. Classification (NCBI taxonomy): domain Eukaryota; kingdom Metazoa; phylum Chordata; order Testudines; family Pelomedusidae; genus Pelusios; species Pelusios castaneus. Next base: position 4,138,275 of record ML685888.1, on the reverse strand, counting down.
TATTACAATTACAGAATGAACATTTATGTATTACCTTATAGCATAGCTTACAGATTGTAAGGGCGATAAATTCATGCAGCAACTTACAAGCATTTCATAAAGTCCGAATACTGAACACATTGGGTGCATCTACACTTAGAAATTAAGTCGATTTAAGCTTGCTTAAATCAACTTAATTTAATCTGCATCCACACTACATTTCCCTTAAGTCGACTTAAGCAACTGCTTAAGTCGACTTAAGGAAAAATAAAGTCGACTTTGTTAAACCTCCTTTTAAGTCGACTTTTCTGGCTAAGTCAACTTTAGAAAGTCGACTTAGCCAGTGTGGATGTGGAGTAGCCCTAAGTCAACTTTAAGTCGACTTAGGGGGCTTTAGGGCTTCCCCACTGCCCTCTCTGTCAGGGTGCCACAGCCTGGCATGCCCCCCCACAGGGCAGGGCAGACCCCTGCCCACCCTGCTCCTATGCCCTGCCAGGGTCCCTGTCCCCCTTTGCCCCATTGTACCAAGGTACAATGGGGCAAAGGCTGAGCCCCCTGGCACTTGGCATAGTCCACCTGCCACCGTGGACCTGTCCCAGGTCCACCTAGCTCCTACAAATCGACCTAGGCATCCAGAGTGGATGCTCTAGGTCAATTTGGCAGGGTCCCCTCTAAGTCGACTTAATTTTTGAGTGGGGACATGCTAAGTCGACTTAAATTAACAAGTGTAGACATAGCCATTGTTACAAGTCTAATACTTATGTTAACAATACTAACACACAGATGAGTTCGACTGATTTCAAGCTATGCATTTGCTAGTGTCCACTCAAGGCCTAGAGATTTGGTCTGCAGCATCACATAGGGGATATGAGACCAGGATCATCTGTGTAGAGGCCATGTGCCTGAGCACTGGATCCTGCATTCTCAGTGTCCCTGATGACTGACAGGACAATGCCAATGACATGCAACTCCAAGACCTCCATTTCTGGGATGTTCCAATCTGCAGTAGGGAGTTAATGATCCATCCAATGGAAACTTGGCAGCACCCATGGGAAATGAATACTTATCCGACATATTGGTTCTGCCCTACCCTTTCCCTTTCCCTGAACCATCCATTTCCTAGACACCACTTCTTGAACATGTAGTGAGACCATGAAAAGGGGGAATGATGCCACAGAACAGGTCTGAAAATTTTGGTACATGAGAAATTTTCAATAGCAGCGCTTTATATGCTTGTCCCCCTTGAGCCAATAAAATAATATACAAATTCTCCTGTGCATCTTGTGATGTAAGTACTGTAGACACATTTTATGCAAATTTAGCACAAGGAGAGCGTGCACATAAATAATCTGAAAATGTTTACCCCATAATTCAATAAATCTACTACTTGCAAAGGTAAATATTACAAAATAACTACTAAGAATCGTGACTGGATAGCTATACCAAGATTATATGATCCCAAAGCACTAGATTTACAAATTCCATTTTGACATTGTATAACTGAGCATTACAGTCAAGCTTCTGGCATGAAATAACATAATGCTGTGTGACACAATGTAAGAAACAATACAGTGAAAACATACTGAATCCTTAAGACACACAAAGTGTTTTCAGGCCAAATATCATCTGCCACTTATATCCCAGTTCAAATACAATGGATGGAACAGAAGCAGACACATGCAATATCCAAAAATATGCAGATTCTTCAGCTGAATTATTATGTTGAACAATTTACTGCAGATGGGTTGAATGGTTCAGAACAGTGTTAATATTAAAAGTGTTAATATTCAAAGAGAGGAAGAAATTCACTTAAGCTCTTTTTGGATGAAGTAGGAAGATGCAAGTATATGTGAGTCACAGAGTTTCAGACCAGACAGGATCAACAGATTATCTGGTCTGATCTCCTGTATATCACTGACCATCAACACCATCCAGCACCTGCACATTAGCCCCAACAACCAAAATTAGACCAAAATATTACAGGCCACAGGAGACTAGACTATTATGTGCTGTGTGGGGAGATTAGGAGGGAGAGAGGTGCACAAAGGCCCAAGTCCCCTGCAATGGCAGAGGAATGAATAAGTGAGCATACCCAGATAATCCTAACAAGTGACCCACACTCACGCATACTCACACACTGCAAAGGAAGGCAAAAAAAAAAAGTCCCAAAGCCACTGCCAATCTGTCTGAGAAAAAATCTTTCCTGACCCCACATCTAGTGATTAGTTTGACCCCGCGCATGCGAGCGAGAACAAGCCACTCAGAAGAGAAAATGGTTGTTGCCACTTCAGAACAGTGGGCCTCCCGCTTCAGTGTTCTACCTCCAGCAATGGCCATTTGTGATGCTTGAAAGGGAAAAATGGGCAGGATGGGAGTAAGAGGTGAAACATTTCCTGACCCCTATTATGGCTGGCTGAAACACTGAAGTATGAGTCCTTAAAATAAAAACCAGATGTGAGCCCCAGGACCACAGAGCCCTGCCCCACACCATCCCAAGCAACCCCATCATACTATCACACTCATGAATTTGTCCATCTCACTCTTGAAATGAATTAAGTTAGTTGTCTCCAGAACCCCATCCCTCTGACAGTTAGAAATCTCTAATTAGCACCCTGAAATTATTCATGGCAAATTGAGACTTAAGTGGTGATAAGCTTTGTGCTGGTTCTTTGTACGGGGTGAATTTAACTCAGAGTATAGGAGGCCTTGAAATTTCTGTGTAGCTAACAATCAGAGGCGGCTTTTGGGGTAGGCGAAGCAGGCAGATGCCTAGGGTCCCAAGCAGTAAGGGGCCCCGTCGCCTGTTTTGCCTACCCCAAAAGCCGTGTCTGCCTCAGTCGGCAGCAGGAGGTGGAGCTGGCTCAGAGGGCTGGGGCCACATGAGGGGAGCTGGGGCCGGGGGGCTGGGGCTGTGAAGGGGGCAGGGTCACAGACGGGGACCCCTGCATGCCTGTAAGGTGCCCCACAATGGGCTTGCACCTAAGGCCCCCAATAGCCAAAGGCCGCCTCTGCTGACAATATTCCACGTGTGATGTGAGCAGGAAAACTACAGTTGTATGTTGCTTTGGCTGTTAATGGGACCCATGTTAAAATCACCTCTTTCTCTCACTTTTATAAACACTCACTTGGTGTTGGTGCTAATGTCATTGTATATCTACTGTTTACTATTTGTGGCAATTCTAGACAACTATCAGTTTATAATATATGGTGGTTGTTTGAGGTTTGACAATTAGGCAAACCTGTCTTGTTTTCTAAAATGACATGCCAAAGCTGTTGTTACATTCATGTGCTATCTGATTTTCTTATTCCTGAAATACTGGCTTTTTCTCACATCCAATAAAAAGTTAGAGTCTTGAAGGAATTTTTTGCATCACTTGAACACTGCAGTGTTGGAAGGCTCTAAGGCTATGTCTACACTTGTAAAGATAAGTCAACTATGTTAAGTCAACTTAACAAGGACAACTTTAAGTTGACTTGAAGTCGACTTGTTAAGTCAACTTAAGTTGACCTTGTTAAGTCGACTTAACAGTAGACATAGCCGTCCACACTGGCTTTAAGTCGACTTAATAAGGTCAACTTAGCGCTATTCCCCATCCACACTTTTAAAGACGACTTTTAAAGACGGGTTTAAAGACGACTTAAGAAGTTGACTTAAGGCTTAAGTCGACCTTCAGAGGTGGTGTTATTAAATTGACTTAAGCTGTTATTAAGTCGACTTAAGGAAGCACTTAAGTCAACTTAATAAAAGCCCAGTGTGGATGCAGCTTTGTGTAGGTCAACTTAAGCGTCCTTAAGTCGACCTAAGTTGCCAGTGTAGACACACGCTAAAAGTAACAGAAGAGTAATTTACTACCTTTATCTCCTTAAAGTTTACCCCATGGTACTAGACACTATATGGGAGCACAGGTGTAGAGGAAAGCAAAGAGGGGAGTCAGGATAATCTGCTGTTAGTAGCGATGTGACACATTTGTAGTCAGAAATTTCAATGTACCTGTATGAAGAGTTCCATTATGCTCTCAATTGTGAGCCCTTCTATGCCCACACAGAGAGATAAGGGAAGATGAAAGCAGAGGCTGCTTTAATCTCTACCTGGTCTACCCACAGTGCTGATGCCTTTGGAGGGGTAGGAGCAGCCACTGCCAAGCTGCCCCCATGTAGGTGAGTGGGAAATCTGCCTGCAAAGAGCGGCTGGCATGTTGGCTCGACCCACGCACTGCACAGGCCCCTTCCCTAGACCTGGCGCCATGGGGGAAGTACCAGGCTCTGAGTCTCAGCTGGAAGTGGAAGCACAAGGGCAGAAACAGTATGAGAAAAGCTGTTCTTGCATCTTCTCTATGGCCTACCTGGAAACAAGGAGTAGTGGAAGTCTTGTGAGAAAGCCTGTCCCTGTAAAATTCCAGCCTGCTCAAGAGAAGGCAGATAATTTGGAAACACTCTGTAAAAGGTCTAAATATTGGGGTGCTTATCCAATTCAAACTCAAACCTTTTCATGTTCCCCCCCTCACTGGTGAAAACTGCATCATACAGTCCCTAGGCAGGATTTTGATATTGCGTTTATGACACATAATTTCTACATTTTTAAAAAAATATTTCCTTTTCTTTCCTTAGGTTGCAGTGGCATTGTCAGAAAAATTGTAGGCTAGCATGTAAATCTGTCCCATATTTAATATCATCTGCAATAAGCATATGATTATGCATACTGTGGAAAAGAGATAATTTAAGCAGATTCAAATTTCTAGTATTAATAACTCAGCTATTTAAATTTTAAAGAAGGGTCTCCTGCTAACCTAAGTTATGTGGATGCAATTCTCACTGGTTGGATGGGAGTGGTATGGTCGTACCAGAAGGCAGACATACTTGCGGTATTATTTACTTGATATTAAAAAGTGCTGTGAATTATAGAGGAGCCAATAAAGGACTTAAGCAGTAACACAGTTAAATTTCTCAAGGTTTGGAGAGTTGGTGAAGATTGGCAGGATTTACCTGCTCTCTTTTCTTCTTCATAATTTCACCCTTGTCTTCCTCATGCTTTTCTTTCCTCTCCCAACTGCCCTCTATCTTTAAAGTCTCCTTTAGACTCATGGAATGACTACGAGACTGAAGAATACAGCAGGGTCCCGGAGACTGGGTATTATGTTGGCTGGACAAATAGACTGCAGATTCACTTTCAGACTTTCATAATCAGAGGCTGTGGCATACCAAGGAGGGGCTAGGGAGGGCCAGAATCTTGGACATCAGGCTGCAGGGGGGTGCTGGGCCAGCCCTGCACCAGAGCCAGATTAAAGGAGCCCTGGCCCATGCTGCCCAATTTCAGGGATGTGCCCCCCCACAAACTACTCAGGCCAGCCTGGAGGAGGGACAGCCCCCCAGTACTGGAGGGGGCCCAGATGAAACTGCAGAGGCCACCATCCACCCTAGGGGACCAATTACGGTGGCCCAACAGCAGTCTGGGACCTGGTGAGCAGCAGCCACATTCCGGCCCACCCCACTCCCTCGGGTGGACCAGCCGGCCAGGGTGGGATGGGAGCACCGTGGACAGCAGTCTCTGGCCCCAGCTTCCCTACCACCTGCCAGGCCCCATCTAGTGCTGGGGGGGGCTGCCCCGCCTCCAGGCTGGCCCATACAGTGGGGGGTGGGGCCCTGAAATCCCTTAATCTGGGTCTGGCACAGGGCCAGCAGTGATGTCCAGAGGCCTGGCTCTATAGACCCACTCTCCCTGGGGCAGATGGGGGGTGGGGCTGGGATCCCTTCTGCTCTTCATGGGGGCTGCAATGTGCAGGGAGTATGAGGATGAGGGGGCACAAATTTGGCTTTTCCCCTGGTCGCCGGACAGCCTCGGTATGCCACTGATCAGAGGTAGGCAATGCAATGTGACCAGGGTGATTCCTGTGCCAAACTGAACTTGTTGAACCTGTGGCAGACTTGAAAGTCATAGATCATGAGCCTTAAAACAGATTACCAAACCTGGTGGAATCCACAATGATCTTCTGAGGTAGGAAAGTTTTAACAAATGGGTCTGCAAAGAGGGAAAAAACAAAGAAGGCTGAGGAAGCCTCTTGCTCAACCAGGAAAGGCTAGTGGACGAGCTCAGGTGGAGCTACTGGAGAATCAGAGATAGGGAATGATCCTACAGACATCTATTGAGAGCTAGAGACAAAGGTGAGTATGTATTTTTCAAGAAGAGGAGGGAGAGAGGCATAGTTTTGATTTGAGAGATGGAGTAGAGAAGTCAGGAGTATTTTTTTAAAACTTTTATAAAGGTTTAGGTTCAGTTCAGGGTGAGGGGAGAATAGTGCCTTATTTTAAAAAAAACATTTTGCCCACCCTAACCCTAGTTTAGATGGATGCCACACTCATAAATGTAAAAATAAACTATTTGAAATTCTGTCTTTTAAAAAAAAGCCTTCATTCTTAACATTTTGCCTAGAATGAATTTCTATGTTTTTATTATAAGAACCAGCAGCTCAAATGATTTATGATAGAGTTGAGGAATACCTGGCCTTAAATAATGACCTTGGTATTTTTCACAGTATAAAATGTCAGTGTTTTTGGGTCACCTTATTACATTCTCCAAAGTCTACAAAAAGGGCATTTACAACCAATGAGAAATAAAGGGATTAGAAAGGAAGAAAAACAACTCTGGCTCAGATCAAACCTTTGAACAGCTAGAATCTGCAAGAGGCAAACTTAATGAGATAATAATTGTTAAAAAAGCAGTAGAATGTACACAGAAATCAATTAAACAGGGAAAGCAGATAAGCTGTTGGGTTATTGAATTAAAGTACAGGCACAGAGAAACTATTCTTTCATTCATGAATGAAAAAATAAAAGGCCTCACAAAGACAACTGATAGGTCGGTTCCTTTGCTGCAGAAGGGCTGTTTTGCTCTGCACTGCTCTGTTGACATAAAGCGATCTTAAAGCTGATGAAGCTGCCTATGGGGAATCACCTCTTTGTAGAAGGATCCACCAGTGATGTATAGTTGGTGGAATAATTTCCATGGTCTCTGCAGCTGGCTTGGCATAGAGGTCATCAATGAGGCTTCTCTTGGGACCACTATCAGCCAATATAAGTTAGAGCAGCCATGGAATAACATCTGAGGGTAATAACAATGAGAGTCTTGTGACATCTTAAAGACTAACAAATTTCTTTGGGCATAAACTTTCGTGGGCTCCAACCCACTTCGTCAGATGCTTCTGGGAGGTGAGGTGCATATGACGAAGTGGCTTGGAGCCCACAAAAACTTATGCCCGGAGAAATTTGTTAGTCTTTAGGTTGCCACAAGACTCCCGTTGTTTTTGCAGTATGCAGACTAACACAGCTACCCCTCTGGATAATATCTAAGGGTAAGCCTAGCATATGGATGGGCTAGGATCAAGGCTTCAAACCATCTTTGCATGTTGGTGTCATGAGTTGCCTTGGGCTAAGCAGAGTACCTGAGTCAATAGCCATAAAGAATCTGATTTGTACGTTCCCTACAGCTTCATGGAACACCCAAGTTGACAATTATTTATGTGGCTGAAATCCCTTTACCAAAGCTTGATATTGATTCCAGAGGGCCACCTCCCAAGTACATATCTGTAGTTGAAGTTATACAAGCAACCAACTTTCTTGGTGAAAAGCCCCTAACAATTCATCTTCTGTTACATGTATCAGAGTAATAGTTATTATAAAATAACTATGGAACCTTCTAAATTCCTTTTATATCCGAAGTGACTTCTTTCAGATTGCAAAGCAAAGCAACACTTAAAATATCTCTTCACATATTTGTTAGGAAAGGAAGTTAGTATCTACAACTTTGCAACTTGAATCAAATTAATTGCTTCATTCTTGTAAAGCACTTTGAAAAGATACATTGCTATTGTGCATATATAGGCTTAGCAGAATTTTATTTTTTAATAAAATTGACATATCAATATTTATTTTTAAGTATTTTTCATCTTCAGTCAATTTAAATTTAACAAAATTGGGAGAAAGGAGGAGAGCCTCAGCATCACCTGTCAATACATGAAACTAAATATCCTTAAATCAAATGCTAATAATTTCTCAAGAAGCATTTTTTTTACTTTACCTATTTGTAAATTTTGATTATTGACAAAGGAAAATACTTTTTCATCAGTTTATTTGTGTATGGTGAAATCAACATTTACTGATTAAAAATCTAATTCTTCCAATCTTATCTGTATAAATTGCAATGGTAATATTATTGTTACATGTTTTTAAGAAATTTTGTTGCTTTTCTCTGAACTCTCCAGTTTGTCCACATCTTCCCTAAACTGTGACTCTCAGAACTGGACATAGTATTCCAGCTGAGGCCTCACCAGTGCAATGTTCCCTCTAAGCTGATGATGCAGCTAAGCAAATTATGGTACTTGCTGAGCGGCAATTTGTGAGGCATGGCGCCACATGGGCAACAATTTTTTGGCACCGGAAGCATCAGCCTCCCTAAGTACTTCAATTCAAAAGAAATGCATAGATGTTGTCTTTTTGTTCGCTCTTTAATAAAAAATGTTAAACTGAAATACTGTAATTTTATTAATTTACTAAACAAATGTGAAACAATGATACTTGCTGCCTATCTAGCCTCTACCATCATCTACACCTCACAGTTTTGTTGCCTGTATTTTGCCATGTGGTCATGAATATCTTTTCTGCTATGAATGGGGATAAAATTAAAATTTTTAAATGTGGGGGTCAGGCTGGAGAGAAGGAGAGAGACACAGGGGTCAGGCTGGGGAGAAGAGACACAGGGTCAGACTGGGGGACTTCCCTTCCTTGGGCTATGTCTACACTTACCAAAGTTAGTTCGAATTAGTTAATTCAAACTAACTAATTTGAACTAATTTTAGTTAGTTTGAATTAACTTAATTCGAACTACCAAATTTTAGTTCAAATTAAGCAAGTGCCATGCATAGCGATTGCTTAGTTCGAATTAGTCAATTGCATTGAGCTCAATATGCCGGTTAGTTCGAACTAACCACTTAGTTTGAACTAACATGGCCACATTGGGTTAATTCGAACTAACTAGTTCAAATTAATCCTTACTTCGAAAAGTATAACTGAATTTATTAGTTCAAATTAAGGAAGCCCTTAATTAGAACTAATGAAAGCCTAGTGTAGCCAAGGCTTAAGTTATTTCGAATTAAGCTTCCTTAATTCGAACTAACTTGCCAGTGTAGACATAGCCTTTGAGCCCAGAGAAGCAAGAACTCATGCAACTGGTCATCTCTAGAGTCTGGAAGAGAAATGGCTGGGAGGGAGAGGAGTGGAAGTACTTAAGACTCACTTTCTACAGGGATGTCCAACCTTTTGGGGTCAGAGGCCACACTGGAATTTTTCCTCACTCTGGGGGCCAAGGGCCACTGACACTTGGGTGAGGGGTGGAAGTACTTAAGACTCACTTTCTACAGGGATGTCCAACCTTTTGGGGTCAGAGGCCACACTGGAATTTTTCCTTACTCTGGGGGCCAAGGGCCACTGACACTTGGGTCCCAAATTTACATTTGCCCTGCCCTTGACTTCACACCCCTGCACACAGCAAGAGGGGTCCCAGCACTGCCCCCAGCTTCCTTGGATGTGGGGGGGTCAGACTTGTGGGGGGTGAGGTGGATTGTGTAGGGATCTGTGCGGCAGAGAGAGGTGGCAAACCTGGGGAAGGGGCAGGGGAGGCACAAACAAGAGGGGAGGAAGCTGGGGAGGGAAAAGAGGAGGAGGATGGAGGTGAGGGGGAGCTGCCACTCTGCCCCCTCTCCCCCCGCTCTTCCCCCTGTCGGCATAGCTTTGGGGGGAAGGAAGGGGCAGGGAGGGATGTCATAGCTGGCGGGGGGGCTGGAGTGGCACAGACAAGGGAGAAGGCTGGGGAGCAAAGAGGGGAGGCGCCTGGAGACTTGCTGTGAGGAGGAGCTGCTGATGCCCCCCTCACCCCCCCACCCACTGGCTCTGCCGTGGAGGCAGGGAGGGGTCCACCAAATCTGGGCCGGCTCAGGGCTAGAGGGGAGGGGGCCCACCGCTCCTGCTGGCCAGCTGAGCCTGCAGCTTCGTTCTGCTGGCCAGCCAGCTATAGGGCTGTAGGGGAGGGGCCTGCATCTCTGCTGCACTCTGCCCCACTGGCCAGCTCCAGTCCCAGGGCTGAGCCGGCTCAGTCAGGGCTGGAAGGGAGAGAAAGGAGCCTGACCTGCCCCCAGGCTCTAACCCTGCTGTTCAGCTCCTCCAGCCAGCAGGCTCCGGACCGGGGCTAGAGGAGAGGGGCTACCACCGCACTCCACATGCTGGCTAGGGCTTGCAGCTGCTGCTCCTTCCCATTGGCTCCAGGGATCAGAGACTGAGGAAAAGGAGAGACGTGGGGGTCGGGCTGCGTGGGCGTGTGTGATAGGTGCGAGGGTGTGCGATGGCCACTGCGCGGCTGCGCACCTACACAGCTTAGAGGGAACATAGGTGCTAAGTAGAAAAGGACATCTACCTCCTGTTTCTTACATATAGCGCTCCTGTTAATTTACCCAAAATGACAGTCTTCTTTGGCAACTCTGTTACATCATTGGCTCCTATTCCATTTGTGATCCATTATAACTCCCAGATTCTTTTCAGCAGTACTACTGCTAACTATGGGGTTATTCCCCATACCATGTTTGTGCATTTGATTTTTCCTTCCTAAGTACTTGCCACTGACCTTTATTGAACTGCATCTTGTTGCTTTCAGACCAATTCTCCATGTTGTCAGGGTGGTTTTGAATGCTAATCTGGTCCTCTAAAGTGCTTGCAACTCATCCTAGTTGGTGTCATCTGTAAATTTTATAAGATACTTCACATTCTATTATCAGGTCACTAATGAAACTATTGAGTGGTACTGGATCTCGGACTGACTGATCCCTGGTGGGATCCCACTGAATATACTCTTCCAGTCTGACAATGAGCCACTGCTAATTACTCTTTGAGTATTGTCTTTTTTAGAGACTTGTCCACCCAATTTATAGTAATTTAATCTAAATCACATTTCCCTAGTTTGCTTATGAGAATGTCATATGAGACAATGCCAAAAGCCTTACTAAAATCAAGATATATAACATCTACTGCTTCCCCACATCCACCAGAGCAATAACACTGTCAAACAAGGAACTTAGGTTAGTTTGGCATGATTTGCCTTTATAAATCCATACTTGTTGTTTTTTACAACCTTATTATCCTCAAGATGCTTACAAATTGAGTCTTCTGGTATCTTTCCATATATATTATATAAATTATATATACCATTGATTTTCAACCAGGGTTACACAGAGGTCTTCCAGGGGATATGGTATATCAGCTGATCTAGATATTTGCCTAGTTTTATAACAATCTACATAAAAAGCACTATTGAAGTTGGTACAAACAGAAATTTCATACAATTACTTGTTTATACTTCTTTATATATGATCCCTATACACTGAAATGTAAGAATATTTATATTTCAATGGATTTATTTCATAATTATACAGTAAAAATGAGAAAATAAGCAATTTTTCAGGAATGGTGTCCTGTGACACTTCTGTATTTTTGTGTCTGATTTGATAAGCAAGTGGTTTTTAAATGAGGTGAAATGTGAAAGTACACAAGATAAATCAGACTCCTGAAAGGGGTACAGTAGTCTGGAAAGTTTTAAAGCCATTGCTATATATAATATATATGAATAAAATATTATGGCACATTTCACAAACCTTTTCCCCCCCATCCTCCCCACACACAAGTAGTAGTGCTTTGGGCTACTTGGACTTCCTTTGGTGTATAATTATGTATTAATTCAGCTCAATGTTCTCTAACTTCAGCAACCAATAATGAAATACAAATAAGCAATTAAATTAAATACTGTGTTAACAGCAGGAGAAGAGTGGGTGGAAATATCCTTACTGACTCCCTCACACTCAGTATTAAGTTAAAACCAACAGAATGTGGCTTCCCAAGCAGGTGGTCATAAACAGCTTTAAGGGGGTCATGACCACCAGCCTTTCTTCATGGGTAGGTGTGGGAGCAGAGAGGAGAAATCCCAAAATTTTTGTTTTTGTAACATGGGGTTATGGTATGGAAAAGTCTGAGATCTACTGCAATAGACACCATTCATTCAACAACAATGAAATAACAGATGCAAAAAATGTAACAGTGTCAGTGTGGTTTGCCATGAGGAGAGAAGCCCCAAATGCCAAAGAATCATAAAAATGTAAGGCTAGAAGGGCCCATGAGAGGTCACTTAGTCCAGCCATCATCCCCCGCTCTCTAGGCTGAGACAGGACAATATATATATAGACCAGTATTTCTCAACCTTTAATGGACCAGGGAACACCTAAAGGTATTAATTACTTTATGTGGAGCATCTGATGGAAACTTCCTTGGAAAAGCCAGTATATACTGGCTGTAATGTTTGTAAAATCTGAGTATTATGCATTCCTGTGAAAATGATTCAGGAAATGGAATTAAATACAATTTTACAAATATAACATGCAAAGAAAGAAGAAGTTATGTCTTAGCGATTTTGATGCTAGCAGTAACAGCAGCAGGAAATTTAAAATGCTCCAGCTGCAGCAAAGGAGCAAGGTGGTGGCAGATGCTAACACATGCTTGGAAGATTTGCTGCAGTTGAAGCATCTTAAATCTCCCAGATATGCATCTGCTTGTTGCTTTGCTCCTACCTGCTCTCCTCTCAGCCCTGGAGGGGAGTGGGGTCAGGTTTGATCACGAAACACCTTCACTATGTCTGAGGAGCAACGGTATTCCACAGAACACCAGTTGAGACCAGTGTTTTTTTTGTTGGGAAAAAAAAAGGTGCAGGTACTAGACCCTGAGTACCATCGCAAAAAAAAGCACTGGTTGAGATACACTGACATAGACCACCCCAACAGGATTTTATCTAACCTATTCTTAAAAACACACAATGATGGGAATTCCATAACTTCCCTTGGAAATCTATTCCAGTACTTAACTCCCTTATAGTTAGAAAGTTTTCTCTGGTATCTAACCTCAGTCTTCTTTGTTGCACATTAAGCCCATTACTTCTTGTCCTGCTTTCAGCTGTCATGGACAACAATTGGTCAGCATTCTCTTTACAAGCATCTACCACAATTACCTCTTTAGTGAAGACTGAAGTGTAATAGGTATTAACCACCTTGGATTTCTTGATGTCATAAGCTCACCTTTCTGCTAAGTGAACGACCTATATTTTCCTTCAACTTTTTCTTGTTCCTAATGTAAGAAACCTCTTCTTATAGCTTTATATGTCCTTTATTAGATGCAACTATTTTGTCCCTACATGGCTATGCTATTCTTTTGTACTCCACCTTAGCAATCTGTCCATATTTCCACTTTGTGTATCATTTGTTTTTCTGTAATCAGAGAGCTCCTGATGGAGTCACATTGGCCTCTTACCATTCTTCTTATCTTTCCTTCCCATCAAGATAGTTTGCAGTTGTGCCTTTAATATTGTCTCCTTGAGAAATTGCCAGCTCTCTTGAACTACTTTATCCCACATTTTCTTCCTGTGGTACCTTACCTACCAGTTTTTGAGTGTGTTTTTTGAAATCCATTGTACATATTCTGCTGCTCTCACTCTTTTTCCCCCTTAGAATCATGAAATCTATAATTTTGTAATCACTGTCCCAAGTCACATATATCTTGATTCACTAGAAGACAAACAAGTAGATGTGAAAAGGACATCATGTTTTCAAGAAATGAATCTATTCTGCAGTGCCTTGGTGAGAGCATATTAATATGCTGATTAATCAGAAGATAGCTGAGTGCAGCATCTACAGCAGAGGTGGGCAAATTACAGCCTGTGGGTCGGATCCAACCCACGAGTGCCTGTTCTCCGGTCCGCCAGCTGCTGCTCCTCTCCCCCTGCCCCTCCAGCTCCAGCAGGCCCTCACACCGTGGCCAGAGCTCTGCGACCGTTTCATTTCCTTCCCAGCTCCAGCTGAAGCTGAGAGAGTTGGAGTGGGGACAGTGCTCTGATCCCAGCGCAAGCAGCTGCTGAAGCTGGGAGGGAGGGGGAGTGGAGTCTGGCTCCATTCTTTTTTCTGGGAAGTGTGGGGAGGCTAGCAACTCTCTCCTCCACTCCCCCCACGCCCATGGCCCTCTCTGAGTGGCCAAATATGACATGTGGACCTCAGGCCAAAAATGTTGCCCACCCCTGATCTACTGGCTGTTTCTAGTTTGGTCCTATGCTAAGACCACTTGAAAATATCAATATATGTTCCCTGTGATCAACTTCAACAAATATTCACAAACATCTACACTGAAGTCCAGCAAAATATTTGTTTTAAATAATTCCTGGAATAGTACTAGACCAAAAAAACAGTAGCACCTACTATGTGTTCCAGTTTTCATTTTTCTCCCATAATGTTTATTTTATTTTGCATGTGCTGTCAGTTTAATTATAACATTCTAGGTTTAAAATGATATCATAATCAGTGATACTACGAGAATGATATAGATGATCTTTTCATTCTGCTTATTGCTTTCTTCAGTTACTTTAGCCATTGTTTATAGTCTAATAAGAAAAAATTAGTGTAAAATCTGAACAAAATAGAAACATTGAAAAATATTCCATTGTGGATATGTTATATCCAAGAGGGAGAGAAAAACCTGGGATTGGTTTTGCATGGGTTCATTACTGAAATTAATCTTCTTGTACACCCTCAAACTTCAATACAGACTCAAACCTTCAGTGACTGATTCTAGTGACATTTGTATAACCAGTGGTTTTTTTTGTAAAATGGTACTGGTACTCATATCTTGAGAGTAAACTTGAAACATACCTCTCCTACCCTTCTTCTTCCTGCACCACCCCTCTTCTTCCAGTGGTGTGCTCCTTTCCCCTGCTGACTCCCTCCTCCAACTGGGCAGCAGGGCCGGCAGGGGACAGGAGTGGTGTACTCCTTTCCCCTGCTGACCCCACCCCCCAGCTGGGCAGCAGGGCTGGCAAAAAAGGTACTGGTACTCTGTTCCCCTGCATACCATCACAAAAAAAGCACTGGGTATAACCAAAAAACTGTACTAAATACTAATTTTATTCTTTACTAAAAAAAGGAAACCTATCATAATTGATAACCATGGGATCTCAAGTATATGATCCTCTGTTATTGCAGCTCACTTCTAGTGGAATGAATGCCATATAAACAGTGCCAATGATGGTTTAAAACTTTTTTTTAAAGCCTACTACAGCATAGCAGACAGACCTGTATTCTACTTCCTCTTTTCTTGAAACAGTGTTCAATCAACACTAAAAGGAATGGAAGAAAAAACATTGCCTATCAGTCTAGCGATAACATGTGAGAGAAAAGCCCAAACATTCCTCTTCCTTTCCATTTCCCTCCATTGGGAAGGCTAAAGCAACTGGCATATAGACACAATTATAAATGATAAACTACTTCAGTTACAGTTCTCAGAGGAAAAATCTCTGCAACCACGCAGAGATAGTGACACAAGTCAATAAAAAGCATAGATAAAATGAGACGAGACAAGGAGAACAAGAGATGAAATAAAGAAGAGCAAGGACAAAAATATATAGATAAATTCAACATTAGTAGCTTAATACTCATAAATCTGTATATTTTAAAAGCAATCCTTAAGGTACAATTCTGTGTTTTCTTCCACCTTGTTACCATTCTGAAGTCAATGGAGTGATATGTAGAGCCCTGCATGGACACAAAATTTGTATCTACATCTGATCCACTCAAATGGTCCATGGATATCCATGGACATAAAGTGGATATCCACAGTTTTGCAGGGCTCTACTTATAGGAGACATAACTTGGCATGAAATTCAAGCCTGATAGTCAATGCCAAATGAAAACTAACAAAATATTGCATAAAAATTGTAATCGTAACAGAATAATTCTATCTATGTGTATCATTTGGTCATGTCTTCTTTCCACATGAAATCAACATACTATAAAGCATGATAGATCAGGCTACTTCAATTTTCTAA
Source organism: Pelusios castaneus (assembly GCA_007922175.1). Classification (NCBI taxonomy): domain Eukaryota; kingdom Metazoa; phylum Chordata; order Testudines; family Pelomedusidae; genus Pelusios; species Pelusios castaneus. Next base: position 4,122,347 of record ML685888.1, on the reverse strand, counting down.
TACAACCTAACATATAAACCAGTGTTATGTGTTATGATATCCTAAAATAAACCTTACTCCCACCAGCCACATGATCAGGAGTAGGGAATAGGCTGGTCAATTTTTTCCTGTTTTTTAAAGGAAAATTGTGGTTTTGATTACACAGGGTTTTTGTTTTTTTTCCATGAAAGTGTCTTCTTTCCACAGAAAATCTTGATACTTTGTTGAAAAACTGACAACCCAAAAGCAAAATATTTTGAACAAAACCCAACACATTTAAGTCAAAATACAAAATATTTCAGTCTGGAATGGGAGTTGCAGTTCGGTTGCCTTATGTCCCCATTCTCCTCCAAAGACTGGGATTACTTGCTAGGCTACATCTCCCATGATGCACAACGGCCAATAGTCTCTTGACGCGTCACGTCCACCCTCCAAAAGGAGAAACCATGGAGCAGTCTGACCAGGAAGTCTAGTCTATAGAGAAGAATGGGAGCATGAGCCAGCAAAAGTATAGCTTCCATGAGGGAATATAACAACATTTCCAAACTGAAATATTTTGGTTTTCAACAGAAAATTTGAAATATTCAAATTTCCAGCAAGACAAAAATGATTTTTTTCTTTATTTCATCTACATTTACTTCAGGGGGGAAAAAAATGACTGACAAGCTCAGGTAGGGAATATACTGTACTTTCTAGCAACATACATATATCATAGTAAATATCCATTTTGAAAATCCACATTAAAAGTTAACAACCTAACAGTTACAGTTATGGTGCTAGCAGTAACTGTAGTGTGAAGACTGCTTTGGCTTGGTTTTCCCTATAGAAGAATAAAATCAGGATCGTCTGGGTCACATTCTGCTTTTTAAAAGACTTCAACATTAAGTACCCAGTTCTGGTTCCAGATTCACACATGTGGAGCCCACAAAAGGGAAGTACATAGTCATTTGAAGGACTTGCATCAATCAACATTCAAAACTAAAGCTTAACTCAGAATCTAGTAGCTTCCAAATGATGCTTTCAGATAGTTGTTCATATCCAGTTTCATTGTAGCCAAATAGTCTCCCCTGGAAAGGTATGTTTGACTTTTGGCTTGTCTATACATAAAATATGACAGCTACGCCACTACACACTTCAGTGTAGACACTATTATGTCAATAGTAGGAGATTTCCTATTTGTGTAGATAGTCTACGTCCCTGCTAGGCTGTAGCTAGGTTGATAGAAGGATTTGTCTGTCATCCCAGTGTTGTCTAGTGTTAGCTACTGTGGACTTTGATCAGCTGTGTAGCTCAGAGGTGTACGCTTTTCACACGCCTGATCGATGTAGTTAAACCAATCTAATTTACTGTTGTGGACCAGGCCTAAAAGTGAGGGATTCCCCGCATGTGACAGTTATTCACATATTATTATAGAGTATGTATGTAGCTGAATGCATACTGTGTTCATTACAGACTTGTCAAACACTGTAAAATGATATTCATTAACATTAAGTCAAATTTGGAAAAGCTGTCAATACAACCAAATCTATGATCCTTTTTGTTTACTTTGTAGAAAGCTGGATTTTTATTTGGATCAATTTTTGGGGAAATTATTGAAAAAACAATTGTACAAAAACACATACTCACATATTAATAAGTGTGTAAGCCACTGGTCAAACAATTGCAAATAGTGAAGACATTCATAAAAATCAAAATCTGTTTGCAGACAATTTGCAGACAGAAAGAAAAAGGTTTAATTTACTGGCTAATTTATTTGGGTGGAATAAATTATATGCATGAACATCTTCAAGAACACAGTTAAACACAATGTGGTTTGCCTACATGTAATTTCACCCAACTTTCAGAGAACTGTGCAACCTATTCAATTTCAAAAGCCAGTACCAGGGGCATCCTGTAGATCTGTAATGCTCTCTGAGGAATCTTAGCACTATAATTCAATAGACCAATACATGAAATGAATGTTTGGCTAATTCAATACCCACAGAGACTGGGGGAGTCTTTCAATTGACTTCCATGGATATTGTGTCAGGCCCAATATCCATCACCTGTGATTGCTGTGGCTAATTTTATCCATTTCATGTATCAACATTTCGAAAATGCCTATCACAATAACACTCTACTGACTTCATAGATAGTTTTGGATACATAAGGAATTCAGGATCAGGCTCCTCATACGTGATGTCACTATACTTCCTCAACAGTTATCAATAAGCTGCACGTACTCTTTATGCTATTCAATTATTTAAAAAACATGCCGAAGAGAACACTAATGAATTAAAATTGCTCAGTTAGAGGGCCACAGTATATTGTGACATGTGGGATGACTCTCAGTGAAATGAAAGGCATGTCACATTGTTTTTTGACTAAGGCAAGCTAGTGGCAAGTCACAGATGAAAAGACAGCTTGTGCTACAAAGTATTACACTTCAGTGAAAGGCTCCCCACATGTCACAAAATAAAGCAAGTATTTATTGGTTTCGTATGTAGTGTTATTAGGCTGTATGTAATTTGCAGTTCCAACAGTCACTAATGGGTAGTGAAAAATGAGGGCATCTATTACATGGTGTGTATTGTGTGTCCTTCTCATGTGCATGTTGACTCATCTGTTTGGAGACTAGAATTTCAGCCAGCGATAGTTTTATATTGTAAATAAAATAAATACCAAGGAGTAGTAAAGCCATATATGTCTGACTTTCTGCTAATAAATTATTTGTCAACTGTGTGCCTCATTCTGGCTTTCTAACAAGGGCAGGGTTATAATCTATGGCCCCAATCCTGCAGTTAACAGAGACCTATGCCTGCATGGAGATCCTGTCTTGATGTAGAGTTTACCCTGAGTTGCTTGCCGGATCTTGATCCATTTTTGTATGGGACAAGGCTTCAGATCACATTCACCAATGATGTCAGTGGTTGCAATTCTGCTGAAATCTATGGAAATTCTCCCATTTTTTTCAACGGTCAGTTCCGGCCCTAGATTTATATACACTTAGGACTATAAGCTTGTAACTCTACTTGTACATGTATTCATTCATCTTGAATGTACACCCTTCTAGAAGAAAGCCCTTAACATTTGCTTTATTTTTATTTTTTAAATATTAACTTAATTTTAGGGCTTATGAGAAAAGCCAGGTTGACATATCTACGAACTAAAAATCTCTGTTTCTTCCTAGGACAGATATAACACTGTTGATTCTTGTGCAAACTTCTCCACACTGCTCTAACAATGTGCTTCAATCCTGAAAGGAGAGAAGGTGCTCCAGTTAAATATCCATGTCAAGTCAATCACTACCCTTTCTGCTGAGACTGCTAGTAAGAGTGTTAATTAGTGCCATCTGTGATGGTAGTTTTTGTATTGTGAACACCTGTCAGCTAGAAAATACATTCAGACCACAACTCATTTCACAACCACCTTTCAGCATTAGAAATGACTTTTGGTCACTGCTGCCTGAATCTATATTTGAATCAATGATCTAGATGAGAACATACCCATATTTTATTAAACTTGTCAGTCCCCTGAGCCTTCCAGGTTCCTAAAATATCTTTCTTAATGTAAGATACCTAAACTTTCCATAGTCCTTGGGTTTTTTTTCTGACTGAGAAACCATGACAAGATCGCCTTAATATTAAGCACTCTGTGTTCAAAATAACATTTTAGAGACGTTTTCATATAGTTTGTTTAGAAAGCCCATCTCTTTTGAATTTGTTTTAACCCAATTTTTATTGACATGGGAAATCTGCTGTAGCATACTGGGGCTGTGGGATATACAAATCTAAAAGCAGGAGAATAACGGGGAAAAATAGAAGCAACTGGCACAAATGAGACTAGTGTGCCAACTTAGAAATGTAAAACCTAGCAATATTGCTGAAATAACGTGTGTGGAAGTTAGATGGATCTTTTGAGGTGATTTAACTCATGTGGCTGCCACTTGTGCAGGTGAAAAGCTTGATTCTTAGTATCCTGTATGGTAATATATTTTCAAGAAGATATTTCTGTTGGATAACTTATCCACTATATTTGTCACAAGCAAGATTCTTTGTCAACATCAATCAATGTAAATGATTTTCTCACCACTTTCTTATAACTAGTGTGGCCAATGCAGAGAAGATTCCAATCACCACTTGCTTTTCCATTTCTCTCTGTCCTCCTTACGTTAAATTTGGTTTTGACAAAATACACATTCATTTTCTCTGCTTCTTTTCAATAATCCCCTGATTCAGAGTGCCTATATGGAACAAAATTATTGCTGATGTTTAGTAAAGTTGGTTGAATAGTGGAAAAATAGCTTGGTGAATATATTTGTGAATAAACATCTCAGATTCAATTCACTGTACTTTATTAGGCCATACTATTCATTATTTGCAAATGAACTGTAATGTACTCATGAAAATGTTTGTGAATTATGAAAATTTCGTTCATTTGTATTGGAATTGCTATTCACTTTTACAAATACATAATTCCCTTGTTAAAAATGTGGCATCCCTCCAAACATACCATGTGATCAGTTACACTGTGAATAGTAAATAAATAGCTCATGGGAACACTTTGAGAACAGCCTATAGCCTGAACATTATTCATCCAATCTATTTGGTGAATACTTAAAACTTAGGGCTAAATTCTCCCGTGCTGTCAATTGATGAAACACCATTTAAACTCCTCCAGTTTGCAACAGCAGAGCAGTTGGTTCAATGGGTATATTCACAGAATTCAAGAATGGTTTCAAATAATTTTTGAACACAAAGTTTAAATTTATCATATTTTGGTTTTTAAAATTCCATTGTCCATTTTCAGTATTTACTGCCCTTGTGCATCTAACAGAAATGAAGTTCCTCTTTATAACATATAAAAATCTAGAGGTACTTCTTGACCCATCACTCCAAACAGTGTAATATATTTAAACTGAAGACTATTTTCTAGTCCAGCCCAACTATCATGATGGGTTCTCTTGTGCCAACCTTATTATACAGTATTGTCAAAAGACTCTTACCCTTTGAAATGTCCAAGGTTAGACAATTTCCATCATTTTACTACTAAGTAGTTATATATTTGAGTTTCTTGTAAATCACTACTGTGAGGAATATGTGAAAGTATGGCCACATCAAAAGAGAGAGACAGAGAGAGAGAGAGAGGGAGGAAATAAAATAAAACACATGCCCTCTACGTTGAACTAAAAATCTTTATAATTAGGACAAATATTTCATTAGTTAATTTTGATTATATATTATAAAGCTAAAATGGACCGTTGTGATCATCTAGTTTGACCTTCTGTATAACACAGCTCTTAGGACCTCCCTGAATTAATTCCTGTTTGAACTATAGCAAACTTAATTGTTCAATGACAAATCCACCAGAGTTCTTGGTAAGATTTTCCAAATGATTAATTATCCTCACTTTTAAAAATTTGTGCCTTATTTCCAGTTAAATGTGTCTAACTCAGCTTTCAGCCACTGAGTCTTGTTACACTTTTTTTCTGCAAGATTGAAGAGCCTTTTATAATCAAATTTCTGCTTCCCATGTAGGTATCTAAGATTCTTATAAAGTTATGCCTTAACCTTCGTTTGGTTAAGCTAAACATATTGAACTCCGTTGGTCTCTCATTTTGAAGCATGTTGTCCAGTCCTTTAATAATTTTTGTGGTATCTTCTCTGAACCATCTCCAATTTACCAATCATCCTTCTTCAAATGTGGATACTTAGAATTAAGCATATACTTAAGTACTTTTCTGAATAGAAATGTTTTCCTGAATAAGTCCTGGAAGCTGAGAAGATACATGGGCACACAAAAAAAGCCTGCACACTGAATACTCTTTGAAGATTCCTTGAAAAAAACAGTAGCCTAGAAAATGCCATGCAGCTAGTATACAGCCACACAAATTTGCCCAGGCAGATGCATGGAAAATAATGAACTTTCCTGATGAGCAACTGTGTTCATTTGAGACACATAATAATCAAGCAAAATGACTTCCCTTTTCTTACCTGGCTAGAATTATGTATCATTTTTAGCCTACAATGTCGTCCCCTCATCCCCCCTCCCCCACCATTGGAATTATATAACCCACTGAAAATGAAGTGTTAAAACTAACATTATAGAAATTTGTACCTTATTACAATCTTTATATATTTCTGAAAACAATGTTGCAAAAGACAGATATTCCACATCTTCAAGAGATCTATTTCCCTTGAATATACAGGGATTTTATGCAGGTAAATGTCATTATCACTAACAGAACTTGCACATGTCCTGTACTCTGGTGGAGAATAAATTTCGATGTGTTAAATGAACAGAACAAATTTCTGTGAATAGTTCACAAACTTTGTGTGGCATTTATCTATGATCATCATTAAAAGATAGAAGAATGTGTATACATTGGTATTGTTTGTGTGCATTGAACTGTTCTGTGAAGATATGTCTGAAGGTGACACTGCAAGAGAACAGGAATTGCAGTGGAGGAACTGGGTGATTTAAAGCAAAGATAGTCAGTAGACAGACTGTTGGCCAAATCCAGACTGACAGATGCTTTTGTATGGACACTGAAAACTTTTTATTTACTTATTATTATTTTCATCATTATTGTTGTTATTTTCCCTGGAGTCTGGATCTTGACTATTCCTTGATCAAGACCTTGAGGAAAAGTAATTGACTACCCCTGGCTTAGAGTATCAGAAAAGGTCTATGAAGCCTTTAATTTCTAGATTGCCTTTGTAAATCCAATCTAGGTCAGTACTTCCTGAAGAACACTGCTATCTTACAACTGCTTAGTGGATATGTCAAATGAACTAGTAGTCTCATTTCATTTCTTTGCGGCCAAATGTCTACAAAAACCACAATGATCAGGGACAACAGACTGATTTGACATGGGAAGTGAACTGGTAGACTCCTAGACCCAGGTACGAAGTGTTATGGAAAGGCAGTATGATAGAAGTTTGCACTGATGCTGCCTGTGCATTTTAGGAAAAATTGGTACATTTTTCAGAGTCCTATATTGAGGGTGGTGCAAAGCCACAGTGCCCCAGGCACGTTGTGCATAAGGGTTGCATATGAGGTACATATGGCAAGAATGGTCTAGATTCTGGTGCAGTAGACCTGCTCTGTGAGCTGGTGTGGAGGGGGAATGGAGATGTGGTTCTGAACACTTTTTATCCCCTTCATTATCAGAGGAAGCAAATATGGAAAAACCCCTATTCACAGGGACTGATACTGAGAATGACCCTTGTGTTGGCTATGCAAAGGTATTGGGAAGGAGGAAAGGGAATGAATCTCATGATCTAGTTCTCAGTAGATGCACAGGATTTTAAACTGTAGGGAACTAAAGGCAACACTTTTCTGGAGCACTAATATCATTTTAAAAGGAAGGGGAGGAAGGGTTTTCATACTTTATAAATTGGTATTCTACTACAGTTTTTCTGGAAAAGAACTCAACAAATAAGTATGAGTGCTACTAAATATGATTTGTAATTTAATTGGATTTAGAGACAGACAATCTTTACAGGCATTGTGTATGCATCCGTGTGTGCGTGTGTGTGCATGTATAAGCAAAAGGGAGTAATGAAAGATGAGTAATCTGAAAAATGATCCCTTGACAGTGGAGAAGAGTCTATCATGTTGTGAAACAGAATTATTCCAACACTTCCAAAAGATCACCCTAGAGATCGAAAAAATGTCCTGCAAAAAGCACTTCTTGTGAGTCAATACGGTATTTTTATAAATGTATGGTAAATTAAAAGATCTTGCATTTAATGAGTGAAATTACTACCATGAAAAATCTCCTATATCATGTTTTTTTTAAAAAATAGAGAGAGAGAATAAACAAATTAATAATGTATTCTCTTTCCCAAGAGGGAAGATAACTCCTACTCATGTTAATGGGAGTTACATATGCACATAGAAGGAGAAGAGAACCCTGCAGGGCAGATCCACAGATGGTGTAAATTGGCACAGCTCCACTGAAGTCAATGGAGTCAACTTACACCAGCTGAGAAGCTGCCCCTTACTGTTTATTTTCACTCTCATCTGTCACAAAATCTAATCATATCTACCAGCATGCAAGAATTTTAATATCTCAGGTTCCACCCTGTACACCAGTTTGTTCATCTGTGACAGGGCACAAGATGAACTGCAAATGTCAGGTCATTGTTCCCTGCTCTAACATTTTTCAAAATTGCAACACTTTCATGTCTCAAATGTTCAGGTTAATCCACTTTACCTTTGAACATGACATTTGCAAGTCTTAACGATGATTTCTTTCATGGTGGCAATATATGTTTGCAACTGTTTTCATTTGGCCAGATTTTTGAGCATCAGAGAAGTTAAATATTTAGTTCATGAATTTTAAGGGATTAAGTTTTACATATGAATTTACCTGGACAAATGTATTAACCTTAAATATATGTGTTGCAATGAATAACAAAAAAAATCAAGTTTGTAACTTAAAATGTAAAAACGCTGTGTTCATTAGCATGACTGAACTACCAAAATGTCACACTACTTTCACAATACAATTTCCTTATGTACAGTTTAGTTGCTAATATAAATTATTGTATTTGGTTGTCTTTGAGAGAAACAATGGTCTATCCATAAACCAGTGCTTCCAGTTTTAAACAGTGTCATCTTACAATTCCTTCATTTAATAGCTTAACTTAATGAAACTTGTTAAATACAAATGATCTGTATGTGGTAAGATTTTTTACTTCTTTCATGTAGTATTAAAACTTTACTGAATATTGGAACTATATTCCTGTCAAATAGCACCAACCTTTATCCACTTACTGCATCACAAAACCATATCTGCAAAATATCTAACAATTTATACTGGTCACTCATTTCTAATTAAAAGGGGAAGGGATATGAGACTGAAGTTACTAATGGTATAAAAATCATTCTTAAAGAGAAACTAACTGCCAGTTCAGTAATGAAATGTGAAGATTCTCTGTGAGAGAAATCCTGTAGTCTTGCTTGGCTTTTATTCAGGCAGAACAGTCACTTATGTCATTGGGAGTTTTGACTGAGTAAGAACTGAGTCAAAATCTAAGAAGGACTCCAGAATTCGGCATTATATTTGTTCTGTATTAATACTGTACACTAATTTCTGGGGCCATTCCCATAGAGGAGTGAAGCATGTTTGACAAGAGACAGGGTCAAACCTAAAAGTCTTAGATACATCTAATTTTGCGTGTGCTTTTCTTCTGAAGTTAAATAAGGTCTTACACTTAACCACATCCAGTCTGTCGCTTGAACACAAATTGAGACGTCATCTAACAGTGTGTTCAGCGCTAATTTCTCCCAGAGAAGAGAAAAACTGGTCAGGGCTCACAGTGCTTCGGAGTGGGGATCAGAAGCAGTCTGCATTATTTTCGATTTCTTTTTTCAAACAAGCTAGGTTACCAATAAAAGCCAATGGCTGTTGGTATCCCTGGCGAGCTGGCTTGCCCAGGGAAGCAATGCAAATAAACAGGCTACCACCGTTTAATTGTTCAAATTTATAGTCTGTCTCTCCTTAGTGGGAAGCACTCCTCTACATTAGTCAGTTACATGATCACAGCTGCTTTGACCTAGGAGCAAGAGAACCACATAAATGACAATCCCGTGCAGCACACCATGCAGTGGTGTTCAAGTTGGCTTCCTGGGCATGGGGGAAAGAGCGGCTAAAAGAGGTGGGAAGGCAAATCGGCTCTCCTGATTCTAAGTGCATTGCTTTTCCATACTTACCTTCTGTATGAACTGCGGAGACATAGGTCCAGTTGTAGCGTTTGACTATGTCAAGCATGGCCCTGGCTTGCAGAGTGTCAGAAGGAACCACCCTCAAGAAGTATTTGAATAAAGTTTTGTCGCTCAGGTCAATGCTGGTTGCAGAATAAGCAATCTGAGGGATGTCAAAGAGCTGGAGCAGGTTTTGAACTTGGATAGCAACTGAGCTGGAGCCAGGACCGATAACCCCAGCAATGGGTTTTTTGGTCCTGATCGGATGTTGGGTTGGAGAGTCAGGCACACATCGAGTGAGTCCGTCTTTGTCATCTCTTATGGAGATCAGGGAGTCCCTTATGAACTCAATGCTCTGTTCGAGTGCCACTGAAGAGTGCCAACAGGAATCTCTGATTTCACTGCCCAGCGTGATGTTGGGCAGCAGGACTGGGTCTGAGTTAATTTTATCTAAAGTGTGAAACATGGCTTCTACTCTCTGGATGCCATATTGCTCTCTGATTTCCCCGCACTTCCTCTCTGGCACTTTCTCGGCTGGCGGTTGGTGGTGGACCGAGAAGAGGGCACCTATAATGACATCTCCATCCATCCTGGCTACTGATCGCTGTGAGGAAGCGCCCGACAGCAGGATCTTCCTGCCAGCGTGTTTGGGGAGGATATCCATCTCCAGGAAGATAGCAGGGAAAAAGACCAGCACCACTCCGATCATTTTGTTACAGGATGTCATCCAAATGCAGGTTACAAATTTCATGAGCTCCTCCTGTCTGCACATTGTTGAAGGACATGAAGAAAATACCAGGCTCTCCTCCGTCACTTCTCAAGTGGCTCCAAATCCCATCGCAGGAGAGTCTTTAGCCAATTGCTCTACTGTGTGAAAGGAGTCATCACGGCACTGAACTGGATCCTGTTGACGTAGGAACAGAATACATCTGTCAGAGCAGCAATCAGGAAAGAGAAATTCCTGGAGAAATACATATTTTTGTAAATGTCCCAATCAGATTGCCTCAGAAGAGGTTCTCAAATAGAAGTTTCAAGGAAGAACATATACATCTCCACACTTGTGTGTGTACAGATGTCTTTTAAGGCAAGGTTGTTGCCTGGACCTTTTACACTAATGCTAGAATAATTGACAAGTTTTAAAACTTTTGTAGAACAGTTAAGTAGATCAAAATCTTATCATAGCCCCAACGGTCACCGTATCAAACAAGAAAGGGTTTACTTCACTCATTATCCTTTTCAAACAGCATTCGGATGGGAAGGATCCCCTTTTAAAGAAAGAAGAGGAATCCGCCTTCCCGCTGAAGGAAAACGTCATTTAAAAGTCAGAGGGGAAAACAAAAATAAACCCATTACCGCTTAGATTAACTTTTCCGTGTTTAAGGGAGAAATGCAACAAGAGAGACTAATATGAAAGCTGGGGGAATACATATTAGTTACTAAGGCAACCACAGACAAAGTAGTGCTGTGCTTTCTTGGCACGCCTGCCTTGCATGCAGACTTTGGGCGCACAGGGGTGGCGAGACAAGGGATGGGAGCTGGAGTAGTTCAATGCGGTTTAAAGGTGATCGGCTGCCGACGGGGAAGGCGGGAGGACTGACTTGCTGAGCAGAGCTAGGGCTCCCGTTGCAAGGCGAGGATGGCTCCGTTTTCAGCACCCAGGACAGCGCCCAGGAGAGCCAGACCCTCCGCCTCCCTGCAATCCGCCCTGTCCCCTTTACCTCCTTGCCACGGCGACTCCCAGACAATGTAGCGCTTCCCCCTAAACTTCTCAGCTTCTCTGAGAAGCTGCCGCAGCCCAGATCTCATCTCGCATGTTGCCAGAGCCCCTCCCCCCCAACACACACACACACACAGACACAGACAGACAAACCCACCACTTGCAGCAGCCCATCCTGCCCAAACGAGGTCCGGGAGGGGCGAGATCTCTGAGCAGCGAGCCAGGCTTGTAGCTCGCTTCGCCCCTCGGGTCTCTCCCCCTTTCCTGAAGGATGGAGAGAAGGGGATGAGGGAGGAAGAGGAAGGGAAGATGCTGCGAGGAGCCAGCCAGTCCCGATTCTCCCTCCTGCTCCTATAACCGCACGAAAGAGGCGTCTCAAACTGGCCAGAAAGCCAGACAGACCTGGAATGTGTCGCCTGAGTGTCTTTTGTCTGGCTCTTTTATCTGCAGCGTTATAGCTTAAAGCTTGGTCTATTTGCAGGATTAAACTTGCGACGTACCTGAATCAGTGAGACAGTTCGCTCCTTCCTTGGTCAAAGCAGTCATTGGCAGTTCTCCTGTTAACACGAGCTTTTGCTTAAGACAGTCAGATGGAAGGATATGGGCTGTACGCTGCTGCCCTCTTCCTTCAACACTTTTTACCGCAAGAAAAAAAAGCAGGTCATTCAAGGCTCATCCATTATCTCATACATAAAGATCAGTCATTTCGCCCCCCCTTAATTTCTTTAGCTATTGTCTGGTTATCAGGAAAAGAAATATAACCCAGAAAACAGCATTGCTGGAGGGTTGTGTTTTGCCTGTCAGCTACCTTGATTCATTACCTTCTTGTCACACAAAGAAATAAAAAGCTGGGGGAGAGGGGGGCTGATTCAAATGTATTTGATGTAGATAAATGTGCCTTTGGAAGGTTTCTTAATGTCCACTGTTGAAATGAAAACTAGCGGCACGAGATAAATTACATGTAAAGAGAAAGAAATTGAGATTACAGTTTTCAGGTCAAGATGAATCTAAATCAAGCATGTTAAGAGTCATGTCAGATTAAAATAATGCCAGAGTGAATAATCATAAACCAGGCAACCCGCCTCCATTACCACCACCAGTCTAGGGTGTTTTAGTTTACTGTATGGAAGTTAAAGTTAGATTACCATCTCTCTGGGACCTCTATAGTCGATAGAGTTTGGAATTTGTCCTGCCTTTTAACAAAAGACAAGTATTTTAACTATTGATCATTCAGAGATTGTTTCATGGTGAATAAACTGTTTCAATAGTTTCTTTTTCGTGTGTAATGTTTGCTCTTTTCCATTGATTATGTACTATGTTCTGTATTTATCGTCATTCATTATTAAAGACCCAGTATAACATATGAATGCAACTACAATAAAGCTTGCTCCACACTTTTTACTTCATTTATGACAGTGGGGGCAAATTAATTATATAAAATAATAACTGTGTTACCAAATCAGGAGATGATAAATTGAGGAATGAGAGAATCCTTGAGTCAGAGGCTCATGGGCTACTTTCCCTTCTAGGAATATGTTCATATGTGTTCATATACCAGTGTATATATATATATATATATATATACATATAAGCACGCTGTAGATTATGGGGACTCCTGTAATGACTCTATTATTTGAATTGCTTTCAGACTTGCACTTAAAATAGAAGAAATTCATTCTGTTTCATACTTTAATAATTCAATGTAATCTCCAATTTTGGCACAATAACCTTTCAAAGGACAGAGGAACTATTTATATAATTGTTTAAGTAAAATATTTATTATTACTAACTTTGGCAGAGAAAATACTTCAAAATGCTCCCTCTTTTCAGTGTTGCCCTTTTCTCCTCAGCTCTCCTTTGGGCTCCTCCAGCTAAATAATCATAGACCATATAAATGCCATACTTTACACATACACACACCATGATGGTATTTCAGACAGACCATGCATGAACTTTACACAAAGAACTGCTTCCCTAATTCAGAATAAACTGAGTCTCACCAAGACCAGCCAACAGAACAGTCAAGTCCCATCACCAAGTTCTGTTCTCTGTGGCTACCAGCCTGACTCCCTTACTCACCAGTGCTCTATTCTGCACTGAGTCTCTTGGAATGTAAGGAGGCAGGCTGGCCAAGATAAAGGATGCACGGAGAATGGGGGTAGGACTCGGCATGTGGAAGAGATGGAGCTATGAGTGGGAGGAAGGGGAAGATAGAGACAGAGAAAGCTAGGCACTCAGAAGAAATGGGGTTTGAACTGTGAAGGGCAGAGAAAGAAAGGGGGCTGAGGTGAGGACTGGAGTAGTGGACATCACAGGTTTAGTGAAAACAGACTGGGCTCCTGAGTCCCCATGAAGTTATTTCTTGCTTTAGGCAGCCAAAGCATGGTTGTAGCTCCTCATTAAGCTGTAGCCTGGAGTGTCAGTGCTTTGAGGTTGTAGCAGCTGAAGAGGAGACCTTGAAATACAGATGCATTATGGCTGTTGTCTTGGTCCCCTGGTCTTGCGGGAGCCAACTGCCTTCCTAGTGAGGCACTAGTACATCAAGAGTTCCCCACAGCCTTGCTGCCTCAGTGTATCAAGAAGATGAGACAGCAACACGGATGAACTTTTCTAGTGTCAGTGCTGCAGTACTGAGACTCTGGACTTTCCCCATCTCCAATCATCCCACACAACATTGGTTTCTCCCAGCCAGGTCTCACAACTAAAAGTCTCTCCTCCCATAAATTTGCTGAATTTAAATACCTCTCCTTCCCTCCTCATTGGTCACCTACCTCCCTGGTTCCCCTTATATCCCCATTGATGAGCTCTTGGAGACCATGTAGCAGCCTTGGAAAATAAGTTATTTCAAATAATCCATGTTTGTTAGAGTCCATATTAGTTATTATATATCCATCTTTATTCTGGCCACCCTCATTTGTGATTTACATAAGTCACCTGAATAATACACATGCTAGAACAAACAAGGAGTCCTGTGGCACTTTAAAGACTAACAAATTGATTTGTCATATCAGCTTTTGTGGGTAGAATCCCACTTCATCAGATGTATGAAAAAGTTAAACTTTATAGGTATTTCTTAATAGTAGATCCTGAAATATTTGTATATAAACAAAGGCTCAACTTCAACCTATAAAAATTAAAGAGGTTTCAGACATGATCCTTTCTTCCCAAATAGGAACTGTAATCATCCAAATATATTATGTGGAATAGTCTCCTTTTTCCTTTTGATAAAGTGAAAACTTCTCATGTTGTTTTCATTATAAAACGTCTGAAGGCTACAGGCCTTTGCCCCATCTCATGTAGATCCACTGAAGTCAAATGATGCTCCTGCATACAGAAGGGGTGTAGATTTAGGTCGGACAAGTATAACCTCTACTGTGATTTTGAGAGACTAGAAGCAGTCTCCACTCAGAACTATAACTATACTGGATGTTTTCCTCCAAATAATTCATTTTTGACAGATCCGTCTTTTAAACACATCTTTGTGCAAAGATCCTCAAAAGATTGAAAGGTTTTATTTCTATCCATCAGATATTCTCTCAGTCCTGTATGAGCATATAGCATGAGCTTCCTAAATTCCATATTCTTTCTAAAATAAGGAAAGCACATATACCTCCTTAGAGAGTCAGTCAGTAGGAAGCTGTCTGTCTAGCTGTGATTTTAAATGTCTTTCAGATAAGTATGAAATCCAAATCAATGCAAAATCCAGCACTGAGGAACTTCTTGTGGATTTTTTTGCCACTCTCTATGGGATCTAGAGGCCATCAAGTGATGAACAGAATATATTCATCCATGTGTTCAGAAATTTCAATCTCCAATTGGTGTTATTCTTAATATTAACCAGTAACTTAAATTTAATTCCTCAGAAGTTTCTAAGATAAATTAGAAATGTTCTTCTGTTTCTTTGTTTTATAATACCATGTGGGATTAAAAAACAACTGAATGGAAGTTCTTCATGTAGAATGTGAGAAGAGAGACTGGAACAGAGTGCCATGTGGCATTCCCCAGAGTGAAAAGGAAGGCATCTCACAATCTGTTTATTTTTGACTGAAGCATGCCATCTATACAAAGACATGTCACAGCCAGAAAGCCAACTTTCACTTCAGTGAGAGGCATGCCACTTGTCACCAAAAGCTGCAGCCCTAACTGTAAAATTTTGCAAATATGTATTGGTCTAATACAATATATAGAATTTGGAGGATTTAATAATAAATGCAAGAATCATGAATTATATATGACAAAGAGGGTAAGAATCTGGGTATCTGGTCCTCAATGGGGTTTCAAGCCTTTTCTGTACTTAGTGTTTTAATCTATAAAAATGCATTTATAATGCCTTTAGCGCAGCATAAGACACAATAGCTAAAATCCACACTTATACACATTAACTGAATGCCAATTCCTTAATGATGATAGAACTTTCTAGCCATGCAAAAATTGAAACTTCCCTCTGAAATCATCTCTTCAAAAAAAATTGAAGTAAATAGATTTGCATTACACCATGACCTGAATATCAGCAAACTCAGGCTCTGTCAGACTAAAGAGGAAACTGAATTTCAAAATCAAGGGCCCTTCAATTTCAGATTTAATAAACCATCCATTTAGAATGGCCATTACCAAGCCAAAAAAAAGGTGGGTGGGCGGACGACTGTCAGTTTGAACATCACAGCTGCAAGTTTCAACCTACAAGGTTGAAATTTGAAAAACGCAGACCACAAACTGAATACAGAAATTCACTGCAAGTCAGTAAAGTCTGTGAAGAACTATGTGAAACACTATGATATAAGTAAGCAGCCTTGTTCTCCATTAGCTGAAATTTCCCGGTCGTTTTCAAGGGTAGCCCCATGCAGAGCTCATTGCAGTAATCCACTCTGGAAGCATAGACAATTTTGGTAACATTTGCATCTTGAAAAGAAAAGGTTGGAATGTTTTTGCCAAATATAGATGGGGAAAAAAATATCACTGATGATCACTGGCCTTCCACCAGGAGGCAAGGATCCAAGAGGGTCTCTAGATTACAAACCTTAACAACCAAAGGCCAAAGTAAATTTACTCGTAACCCACAGGAAGAAGCATTCTAGGAACAACCAGGTACATACTATTTTCTTAAGTTTTTTTCTATTTTCTGAAATTTTTCCAGTGACTAACCTCAGCAGAAAAAAGAGTATCTACATCAGATATGTACCACCTGTTCTTTCTATTCGTCAGTTCTCCACCATATTAAATATTTCACTTCTATATATTTCATAAAAAAACCCTAAGAGAATCATAAAAGGTAGAGGCAGAAAAGAACTACAGTCATCTAATCAATTTTGTTGCCAGAATAGGATTGATTTAAACACACACACAAAACAACCAACCAACCAAACAAACAAAAACAAAACAAAATAAAAAACCTGTAAAAGTTCCTAGAAGTACCAGTTTAGGAACCAAAGTGTGCCAAGAAAGGTCCAATCCTTTCTGGGGAACATTCCTCCTGTTCTAGAAAACGAACATTTATGAAGACATTTTTGTGTCAAAAAGGTGCAAATCAATCTCTTATTATAAGCATCCTAGAAAGTTGTTAGCATTTATTAACTGTAGTATTATTTGTTTTATTTTATTATGTATACAGCACCTTGCCTAAGACACTTATAGACTTACAGGTATCTCTGCTTCAGTGTTTGAGGGATGGGTTTGACAAAGAGCAATATGACTGCATGGTGATGTTGGACTGAAATGGCTCATTTTCCACCGTATCCATTTACATCTGTTCAAAATGAGTGCAAAGTGGATCTTAAATCAGAATAGTGATATTTCAGACCCACTTTGTACTTGCTATGTACAAGTGAAATGACTGTGCTGGGGGCTGGGCAATGGAGAATCAGATCTATTGTTCTTATTATTGTTATTTTGATAGTTTTTTATGTAAGTGCATTGGATTGGTAACACTTCACTGTAGGGATTACTGGGAACGATACACTTCGTGGAAGAAGTGCATTTTAAGGACGAACTTGAAAGGGGATGAGCATAACAGAGTGAGTGAAGGATTCCAGATAGAGGGCGCTGAATAGAAAACCATAAGGAAGAAGGTGGGAGGGCACCTTGTTAGACATGCTGACATACCAGGGTCATGTACCTGGGCATTTCCCCATGTAAGGCTGTCTTAATTTGGCCTGGATTGTGGCACTGAGCACTGTGAGTACAGCAAAGAAAGTGAATGTGATACGAAGGGATAGAGATGATTGGGAGTGAGTGACACGTTCCCATTTACTTGTGAGCAGAGATGGCTGGGCTTCATAGAGAAGTATGCTGAACTCTGAAAGGAGCTGTAGCAAAATACACCATCCATAGAGGAAGAGGATGCAATTGTATTGCAATAAAGCACAATTTCTTCACACGTTACATTTGGAGCCATGCATCTTAAGTACTGTCCCTTTCTCTAAGCTGAGCAAGCAAGCTTGAATTACAATGGAAAAAAATATTTTACTTATTTCACCTTTAAATACATGTGCCATAAGCACAGTATTAAAACCATAATTTAAGATCTAAAGAATAAAGCTGCTGATATTCAGAAATGACTTCAAAGTTTGCATCTACAACTATATACAGCCATCAAGTACAGCATTTGTATCTCCAACTACCTGATTTGTTGGTGCAGTCGAATGGACATATATACAAAATTGCACTCAGGAAATTAGAGGTTAGATTGAGGTTCTTTTAAAAATTAGTCCTTGTGAGAACATGTGCATTTTATATCTTAAGTCGTCTAATAAGAACAAGAAAAATATCTCTGGTAATTATTTGTTTCTTTTTATTATTTCTTTTGCTTACAGTCTTCATGCAGAGCAGTCGATGCAGAAACTGCACACAAATTTTTGACTTTCTAACTAGGATAGACTTGAAGCATTTCATTACTTCAGGATTTGCCAGAATTATTGTTATAATTCTTTCTTTCTCTTTCTGTACTCATGCATGTGTATGGGAAATGCAGAAATTGACTCTTCACGTATATGATGAATCTTCTGAGGCAGCTCAGGATTGGATGATGACCATGGCCTGTCCCAGAGAACTGCTGGTTTAATTCAGACACCCGATCATACTTAGGATATGATTTTTAGATTTGGCTCATTGATTAGGCAGTTGGATCTTAAACCTGTTGGATCTTAAACCATTACTTTCTTTGCTTTGAGACTGGGGCTCATCTTCCCTGTCAGAGTGAGGGGTATGTTTTGATGGACTGCCTTTGAAGGTTAATGGAACCAAAAAGGTTGGCAGAGCTGGGCAACATTTTTGGTAGTACTAATTCGTTTGCTGAACACTGCAATTTCAGGTCAACCAAAACTATTCATGTATTCATGTTGAGCTTGCTGAACAGTTTCAGTCAAACTGAAAAAATCAGAATGTTATGGTAATGTGTAAATGAAATGTTTCATATTGATCCAATAAGTTTTGTTTAGATTTTCAGGCATTTTGACAAAAGCAAAGGATTCACAAAATGGCAGCAGGAGCAAGAAGAGGAGAACATGTTGGTTGTAATGATGACGATTGATAATGAAGGTGGTCTCATTTTCAAAGAGAGGGGCAAAACAATTTTTGAAAATCAGGTCCCTTTAGAGTGTCTCAAGTTGGACATTCGAAATATGAAGCATCTAAAATTGATATCTTTTGAAAATCTTGTTCGGTAGCGCTAGCAATATGTTTAATCTGTAAAATGTCAAAAAGGAAAATGGAAATTAATAAAAAAATAGACAAAGGAAAGCATTTCACACATTTAAAGACCAGCTTTTCATTCTGTTTGTGTATACAACTGATTAACAATAATCGAGATACTGGTTCAAACGTTACATGGTTAGCAATGGATAAAGTGAGGGAAACAATAAATGGCAGTAATATTACCCTGACCGGGTTATCAGCATAAGCGGTTGCCCCATATTAAATATATAATCAAAATAGTTCCAGTGCTGAATACATAGAATTTATTCAAAGGAACAAGTTTAAAGTCATTTATGCACTTGACTGTGCGCTGTACAAAACAGAGCTCAGTCAAGGCTATTGAATTAAAGCAACATGGTCTCACAGTTTGCTAATCACTAGGACATGTACGGGAGACCCGATTGCATTAGCATATACCAATGCAGTGATACAATCTCTCTCTTTTTTTAATCTAGAGGCAGTTTTCTTGATAGCTACAGCCTGTGTTTTTCTTTTTTTTCTTCTGGTAACTGCTTCTAAAAAGCTTCTGTTTCATCATCATTGTAAATCTGTTCTGACATAAAGCCATCACTTCTTAAACTAACCCAGCTAAAGCACCGAAATGGTTCAACTGGTTTGGTAGCAGTTGATAATAACTATAGCAATGGGCAGCTGAATTCCATGTCTCTATTTAAATATGTTCAACTAACACATGCTAGCTAAAAATAAGATGTCTTCATTGTTCATATCATTATGCCTTTTGTTTTCAAATTGTACCTGCTGCAGTTAAGTGTGTCTTTATTCCATTTTGTACAAATCACAGGTAAATTGGCTTGTTCAAAGATTCACCTCCTCAAATATTCATGGTTTACATTTTTCTAAACTGGAATCACTGTTGATAGAGTAGGCAAATTCACATCTCTCCCTTGTTATGCTATCCTTTGCCTATATATTTCCCTACTCAAAACAAGCAATCGCTTTACACAATTTTATCCCTGTCTTTAAGTACCCTGGTTCTATGTGCTGACTGCTTCTGTTTTGAGGCAGCCTAAAAACAAATAAAACAATGACTCAGCATATAGGCTCTAATTCAGAAAAGTAGTTAAGCATGTGCTTAACTCCATTCATATTCCACAAAACCCTTAACTATGTGCCATTGCAATGCTTTTCTTATGAAATGGGTAAGGAGGTAAGGTGAGAAAACTGCATTCTGCTTCAGTTATCTTGTCCATTTTTTTATTTTATTTGCTCACTCCTAAAGCAGCAAAAGCCTCATAAATATAATAAAAAACATTTCTGCACACTAAATTCTCATATACAGTAGAGCTATATCTGAGGAAAGCTGCATACATTTTCCATGCACTGAGCCTGTTTTCCACTACTGCCCCACATATTTTTTAGCTGAAGATCCCAAAGATGTGTGTGTGGGGGGGGGGAGGGGGGGGAGTTGCAGCTACATGACCAAGGTACATTTGGCTTCTTGCACGCTGAATCTTCAAGAATATATGTATATACAAAAAGAAAAGGACTATATATAAAACCACTGCACTGGATTGTAAATTAGAGTGCTTAAACTGTGCACCCTCCCAATTAATTCTTTTTGTTGGAGATTTAACCATATCTGTGAATAAAAACTGTTATTCAATTAGTTTCTATTTTTACTTTTATAAAGTACGCTATTCATTCTGAACACCTTTCTTTGAAAAGAGTCATATTGTTTTATGGGATCATTTTAATTATTATGTAGGTACATACAGTATGAAAGAAAGCATAATAACCTCCGATGATGATTATAACCACATATTAGAAATTGATTTTGTCACACACGAAAACCTGTTTGTGTAGTGTACAGTATTTTAGGCTATGTCTACACTAGAAAAGTTAAGTCGACTTTCTTAAGTCGACTTAATATGGTGGACTTTAAGTAGACTTAAAGTTGACCTTATTAAGTCGACTTAATGCTTTAAGTCGATTTAATAAGGTTGATTTAGCCGCTAATCCCCATCCACATTGGCTTTAAATTGACTTAAGGAGTTGATTTAAGGCTTAAGTCGATCTAAAATGAGGTGTTATTAAGTCGACTTAAGCACTTCCTTAAGTCAATTTAAGAAAAGCCCAGTGTGGACATGGCTTTGTTTAGGTCGACCTAAGCCTATTTAAGTTGACCTAGCTTGCCAGTGTAGATGAACCCTTAGAGTTTTGTGGGACATGGGAATGGCCAGGCTGGGAGAAGGAGGAATTAGAGACCACTCCACAGTGTATTCTCCAACAGACACCACAGATATCCCATGAGCATTTAAGTAAGAGTTCATGCTGCTGTAGCAGCACTGTATGCTGTATACAAGGAAATCCCCTACAAGAGTCACATTGCATAGCTGGGGGGAAAGGTAGCATGGTTACTGGAGGAAGCATACTGCCAGGGGACAAGGTCAACACACATTCTCATGAAAGGAAAAGGCTTCACAGATAACCTTCATTCTGACTTTTGAGTGCTTGACATGCAGTGTGTGTGTGTAGCATTTATAAGCAGTTGGGTGGATGGGTAATATTTACATATACAACAATTAAATGTCTAGATTCCTGTGGAATATAAACAAAATTGAATCATCCACCCAGGCAATTTCTGAGCTATCATACGATCAAAAGAGTTTGCCAAGTGCAGTACTGAGCTGAAAATATAAGTAAGGATCTTTCTCTGCTTATCTTTATCTTTCTTGCATCCACCTTATCTTTCTTGCATCTGTACAGACATCTTATTTATACCTTATAAGATATTAATCTCCTTCCTTTCTATCTGCAATGCAGAATAGGGGCTTCATCTGTTAGATACAAATTATGCTTCCATAAAGGCATATCTAGGACTGCATCCTTTCAGGCTCAATATTGGGCTCGCCGGTGAAATATTTGTTGTTAAATTGTTTATTTTCTATCTGTAGCTGTCTAGAGAACCAATCTGAAACTTAAAAAGAGTAATTAGGGGCATTGTGCAGAGAAAAGAAAAAAAATATGTAAATCTCCTCTTATACATTATTTTTTTCCTCAGACTCATACTTCACAATTTGGGAAAGAAAGACTGGTTTCTAAATAATAGTGTACTAACCTGTCTCCTTGTAAAAAATACTCTAGTTAAAGTTTGATTTGCAGTTGTCAAATGATTAAAAAAAAAATCACAATTAATTGTGAGATAAAACAGTCTCATTTAATAGCAGTTTTAATTGTAGTGTTAAATAATCAAATAATGCCAATTAAAATGTATTATAAATATTTTGGATATTTTTCTACATATATAAGATATATTGATTTCATTTACAACACTGAATACAAAGTGTACAGGGCTCACTTCATATTATTTTTATTACAAATATTTGCATTATAAAAAGATGAACAAAAGAAACGGTATTTTTCAATTCAATTTATCCAAGTGCTGTAGTGCAATTTCTTTATTGTGAAAGTGCAATTTACAAACCCATAATTTTTTTTTTTAACATAACGGTACCCAAAACCAAAACAATGTAAAACTTCAGAGCCTAGAAGTCCACTCAGTTCTCCTTCTTTTTCAGCCAATCACTAAAACGAACAAGTTTATTTACATCTTATTTACGGTGTCACCTGCGGGTGAGAAGAGGTGTTCACATGGCACTATTGTAGTCATAGTAAAGTATTTATCTGCCAGATATGTTAAACATTCATATGCCCCCTTGTGCTTCAACCACCATTTGCTTTCATGCTGATGATGCTTGTTTTTTTAAAAAAAAGCATTAATTTCTATTAAGGGCATCTGACTCAGATGATGAAAATGAGGGTACGCCAGTCCCCAAAGCTTTGGATTATCAACTTTTTTATTGTAATAAAAAACAACAACATAAAATGAGCACTATACACTTTGTATTCTGTACTGTAATTTAAATCAATATATTTGAAAATGTAGAAAAACATCCACAAATATTTATGATAAATTTAAATGAATATTTAACATTTAACAGTGTGATTTGAACTGCAATTAATGACTATTTTAATCTAATTAATTTGTTTTGCATTAATTGTGAAAAACTGACAGCCCTAATTTGATTCTTCCCATACAAAATTCTGACAGATAAGACTTCTTTTTTTGTGATCAAAGGATTATTACACGACAAGGTGTCAGGTACCAGAACTGTGGCCAGTGGTGAAGTTATTTTTGCTCACTTAATCCCTCACAGCCAGACCAGATGGGTCCTGTTAGCTCTAACCAAAGAGTGTAACAAGCCTTAAAGTTACCTCTAAAACAGGAGGGACAGGGGTATCATTCAGGGAGAATGCTGCAAACAGCTGAGCAGGAAGAAGCTTAGGCTGAGGCACGTTTTATTGCTCTTAAATTGTGGATGAAGGACCCTACCCTAGGAAGGACCTTGGGGGGGAGGGGGCAGTGTTTGGGACATTTACAAAGATTGTAAACACATGAGCTGTCTTGAGAGCATAATGGAAGCTCAGCCTATTCGCATTTTTATTTTACAGATAAAATATATTAAAGTTAGCTAGGTCTGGTTGGACGGGGAAAGGGACAAATGAGACACAAATGGAAAGAAAAAGAGTCCATAGGTACTGGAGATACACAAGAAATATAAAATGAGGGGAACATTATCCACAGTTACAGTTAGTTATCAGATTAAAGCATGCCTCACGTAATTGGATGAGGCACTAGATATAGAAATCCAGAAATAAAGTAATCAAATTCCTTTCATTACTTAAGTCTATTGAAAGCCACCTGTAAGTTCATGCAGGCCATTACACCAATCTGCACTACTAATATTGTGGCTTTTTCTCCAATAACTTATAATACAAGTACTTTTTTTGAAAAAAAAAAAAAAAAAAAAGCCGCCGATCTGGTCCCAACCCTGGCCGGGGCACGGAGCCAGACTGCCATGGTGGAAGGAGCCTGATCCGGCCGCGACCCTGCCAGGGACCCAGGGCCGGGCTGCCTTGGTAGCAGGATCCCAATTCGGCCCTGATCCCGGCCGGGGATGCCAGGCTGGACTGCCGCCTCAGCAGTCCAATCCAGCCCTGACCCAGACCCCAGCCCCAGCCTCGGCCGGGTACATGGGGCCACCGGATCCAGCCCTGGACAGGGACCTGGTGCCACTGCCAGCAGCAGCAGAAGCCAGGGCCACACTGCTGTGAAAAAAGGGTTCTGGTACCCTGTACCAGTGCGTACCATCACAAAAAAAGCACTGTATAATACAACATAGCATAGTAACAAACACCAGTCTGAGGCAAGCCACTAATTCATTATTCACTCCAACAAGTCCATCAGCCTGCATTCTTAGCATTGGATTTGGTTAACAGCAAAAATGATTTTCCTATCAAAAATAAAATGATTTTCCATACATAATCTCACTATAATAATATGAATATCCAGAAAATCTGTTTTTTTTTCTTATTTACTAAAATAGTTGCATTAGGGGCAAAGTGTGAGATCCATGAAAGTCCTTAGGTACCTAAACCCCAGATTTAGATGCCCAAATCCCAATTTTAGATGCCTAAATTCCAGTTTTGACTCCACTGAGATCCACAAAACCCTGCTGAATCCTATCGGCACCTAACCTCACTTGACACCCGAGTTTTTCAGAGTAAAAGTTCCCTTGGTGCCTAAGTTATTGCCTCTGGGCATGCACACTGTTGCCCAGCTCCCATCCAAGCTACAAAATGATTCACAAACCAAGGCAAGACAAAGGTTCAGCTGCCTAACTCAGGTGCACAGCCTGATCTCAGAGGAGTGTTCAGAGGGCACTTAGCAGAGAGGTTCACATTCAAAATCAAGCTAAAGGAGTCCAACCGCCAGGCACCAATCTGGAATGTGGGAGACCCACATTCAATCAATGCTTCCTTCTCTGCCAGAAGTAGGGGAAAGGATCTGAACAAGTGCCACCCGTCAGTTCACACTAACCACTGAGCTATAGGACAATCTGATGTGAGGCATCCTCAATGTCTCCTGTTGAAGCTGTTCCACTGTGAATAAATAATGACAGAGTCCCTAGACTCAGGGACTCCTGCCCCCCAGGTGAGCGCCCAAACACCTGGACTACAACATTATGCCTATTCTTTCTAGTCTGGTGACTATTTAAGTACTTATCCACAGTGAAACAGTCATTAAGAGAGAGATGGGGATTTGAGCTCTTGGAGAAAAGATAAAATGAACCAGTCCCTTTATGTTATTACAGCACTATAAAACACTTTAAATCCTGTTCTGCTGGCCAGTGGAGAATTTCTTCCATGTAGGGAGATCCTCTTGTCATGCAGTGCTGCCACATATACTCCTATACCATCCCACTTCTCCCTCCCCCAATATCTAGTGTAGATGGCACAACACAATCCTTTGGCTATCCACATTGGCTAGAACAGCCCCATGGAGTGATCAGCATCTGGTATAATATACAAGAACCCTGATTTACAGCAACACAGAATGTTGAAGTGCATGTAGATCAACCCCTGGGATAGAAGACAATATAAAGATTGCCTAAAACTCTTCACAGCTTCCTTCTCAGCTGTGCCAAATGCTACTCAGGTGCAGCTCAGTCCCTGGCCAAATAGTTTAGTTTAGTGTCTAAATTCAGAATTAAAGCTGAAATGCTCAACACTGTGGAATAGAAATTACCATTCTATACAAGTGGGTGCTTTTTCTGCATCTAATGCAATCATCAAGGTCGGTTCAGAGATGAATTTAAAACAGTTAATTAAATGTAAGACTACCCTAAAGAAGCCCATTATTAACCTTCCTTTCATAAAGCCACATTGATGTCTGTGAACTAATTTTAAAACAAAATCTTATTCAGCCTAAAGGACAAACCATTTGTAGGCAGTTTCAACCTGTATTAATTAACTTCATTAGCCTGTGATATGAGCATTCAAGAGGATCTTCACAACCCCACACCTTTTCATGAGTAAGTGAAATAACTTCCTGGTGCAGGAAAATGTGAAGACTTCTTTATCAAGGAATAGGCTGAAAAAAACAACAATCCCATGAGAATCTACAGCAATTAGGGCAAAATTTTCACCTCCAGTCTGTACTACAAATTACCCTCTTATGTACAGTACACACCACTGAAGAGTATTTGGCCTTGAGAGGAGAAAATTTTAATTTACTGAATATTTTACAGAGTCTGAACTCCATTCAAATTTCCCCCACCCAGAGGGGGTGTTTGCTGGGGAGGGGAGGGATGTACAAATGGAACAAGCTATGCCCTAGAACAGTGGTTCTCAAGGGGTTTTTTTGTGTAGCAACATGGTTGGCAGTGTGTGACACAAAGCCTCCCACCACCACTGCAAAGCCCCCTGCTACTGCTGCAGCTGCAAAGCCCACCAGCCGGGAAGCTCCAGCTTCTTGTGGGAGCCAGCTCCTGGTGACACACTTAGCCGCATGTCACAACATATTAATGTACCGCTACACAGCGGTTGAGAACCACTGCCCTAGAGGAATTCCCACCCCAGGGGAAGGGATGGAATGTTTACACCACCACTTGATATGGGTATTCTCTCCAGGGGAGGGGCGCTTTATTGTTGAGCTTTAAAGTACCCTAGGGCAAGTGCACTAAATTAACATATCCCCTCCTACCTGCAGCATGTTGATAGTGTCTAAAATTTTCCTCTCTATTCAATGAGTTAGATCCCAGTCTTCATATTGCACAAAGAAGCTTTGATGTTTCATTTTAAAAACCTACATTTGGGGCCTAAATTGCCTGCAAGTTTCCATTATTTTTATTTATTATTTTTATTTTTGTTTGTTTGTTTAGAAAGACTGCAAGTGCATGCCAGCCTTTCCCTTTATGGATTCCTTGTACCTGAAAAGAGAGCTGTTTAGCTATAAAAATACTGGGGGAGAATGAAGATAATTCACATCAAGAATTATTAAAGCAATAAAAGTCTTATTTCAATCCTTAAATGCTGAGCATGATATTCAAACAGATGTAATGAAAATGTGTTCTTTAATAAGTACACTTATGTGCAGCAGTGGTTCTGTCCTGTAGTGTTAATGAAGAAACACATCAGAACTCTGAGCTGACTACTAGAAAACAAGATCCCACTTCAGCAAAAGAATTTAAGTGGCTCTGTGGGATTGAAGCACAATTTTATGTGCCAAGATGAATTAGGGATTAAATGAAATAACTGAGTAAGATATTTACATATTAAGGCCCTGAATTATCAAGATAATTAAGCATGTGCTTAATTTTCAGCATGAGTGCACTCACTGATTATACTAAGACTACTCATAGGATTAAAGTTAGGTGCATGCTTAAATCCTTGGCTGAAATGGGGTTGAAATCAGAGATTGTAACTATAGATGATGCCTCCCGATGCACGAGTAAAATCATTGGGTGGTCCTTAATAGGAGTTTGAAGGGATGCTATACCCAATATGTTGCCTCCCAGTTAATGCTTGGAGGTTTGGGATCAGGTGATAGCTTGAAGATCACCTGGAACCAAATCCACAAAGAGATTTAGGGATTACAACACTTTACTTTCAGGTGTCCTGACACCTTGTGAACTCCAAAAACCAAGAGTGAGGTGACTAGTTCTCCCTATACAATGAATGGAGAGAGATAGGCACCTTAGAATGAGATCCACAAAAGCCATCGTGCTGAATGGGGTGCTGTCCAAACTATCAAATAGCTCTTCATTGTCCTCTCAGGGAAATAGGTACCTAAGTCTGGGCTGTAGTGATTGTGAATATAAAAAACAAAATGTGTATTGGAGCAGGAACACAGGTCTCCCATTTCCCCAGGTGAGAGACCTAACCACTGGATACAGAGTCATTCTCATGCTCTCTTTGGCTCACTGACCAATTATTTATGCAGAGTGGAACAGTTTCAATAGGACAGATTAAGAGATCTCTGTGTTAGACTATCTCACAGACGACTGGGTAGGGTAATCTTCTAAGAGTTGGAAGACCTCTGTTAAGATCTCATCTCTATATCAGGCAGAGGGAGGAACTGAACCTAGATTTCCTACATTCTGCCTGAATGCTCTAACCCAGTGATTCTCAAATTTGTGGGGGTCGTGACATGCTTGGTGGCATGTCCCGATCCTATGGGACACACCAGGCCACCCACCCAGGCCAATTCCAGCCATTTCCCCGGCTTTCCATGACATACTCACCACTGTGTGGCAACACAGTAGTGTCCCAACACAGTGGTTGAGAACTGCTCCTAACTAATAGTTTTAAGATTATAAGGGAAGTGCGTTCCCTCCTCCTCTGCATTTCCATGGGCCATAATCTATTATGCATGCTTTAAGAACACCAATTGTATCAGCTCTGTAGACGAGATAGGCAGGTCACTGCCTAGATTCGCGAGGTTTGAAGTTCCTGCTGGGGCTTAGATATGAGAGAGCTGACTGGGTGCCTAGATCAAAGAGTTGTGCACATACCCCAGAACAGGAACTTAGGTATTTATGGGACTTCTATGCCAAAATTTAGGCACTGAGGTATTTCAGACATCTCCAGAGTTAGGTGGCAGCTGAACAGGGATTTTAGGAGCTCTGTGGTGCTTACAGTTTGGAGTTAGGCATTTAAATCTTTTTGTGGATCTGGGCACTTATCCTCGTAAAAACCAACAAGCAGGGCCGGCCCGACCATATAGGGAAACTAAATACTCCCTGTGAGCACCAGACTTTAAGGGGTGCCAAATTAGACAGAGGTGAATTTATATATATTATTATTATTTTTCTCCATATTGAATGTGGGGTGGGGGGGCAAAGTCATAGTTTGCCTAGGGCACCAAAAATCCTTGGGCCGGCCCTGCCAGCAAGTAGCTCCGTTGGGCTGTCTGGGGTTCAGGGGAAAGAACTCAGCTCCTATTCAATTCTCTGGTAGGAGGCCTGTAGAATGTAAACCTCCAAGAGGCAGGATGGATTGCCGCAGGGAGTAGGAATGTTCCTGGAGGAGCCTCCTGCTGAGGGCAAAGAAGTGATTTTATGTATGACACTCAGGCAGCTGAGATGCAGAGTATAAAATTGCAGGGATCAGGCAAGAAATGAGCAGAGAGGCTTGCACTGAGTCCTGGGCAGAAGGCCTGTGGTTTGTAATTGTTCAGGAAGCTGCAGAAGGTCCAGGGTCAAGCAGAAAAATATATTTGATATACTGAACTTATATTATTTTGGAGAAAAAAACCTGAAGCCCTGAGGAAAAGAGGACTGGAATCCTGTAGCTGGAAAATGTTTTTCGGTGCATTAGCTGGTGAGTTAGCTCATTGGCTTACAACCATCGCTTGTAGAACTTAAAATTATTTTGCCACTCTGCCTTCCACAACACTCCTAAAACATTTGGCTTTTTCACACTCTAAGCTGAAGTAGAGTGTTCTGTTACTTATTGTAGATGAAACAATCATAAGATGAACACTGCAGGAGCCCCTCTATGTTAGCTAAAATATTTTGGAATTCAAATCCACCAATTTAAGGAGTGGTGAAGAATAAAATATCTGAAGGTAATTCCTCTTTGGGCCATGTATGATGATGACACCAGTCTGGAAGAGATCATAGCTGTATTACGCTTGAATAACTGCACAGTTTATTATAGTACAACTTTTCATTTATACTATATAGTGTTTGATATAAGGAACTCAAAAGATTTACAAATATTAATTAAGCAATCCCTACAATACAGTAGGAGGAGTTACACCTATTTTGCTAAGATGCTTAAGGTATGTTTCCAGGCTATGGAACTCTCCCCAGTCTCCAGCCTAAAGCTGAACATCTACACTTCAATTTTACATCACTGTAGCCTGAGTCCGATGACACTGGCCAATCCCAGGGGTGTAACTGTAGTGCAGACATACCTGTAAATGTTCAGTGACTTCACCAACATGACACATTGAATCACAGCAGCTGTCCTGACTCCTGCCCCTGTTTCTAACCAGTAACTCTAGCTACCCACTACAGCTGATCAAGAAACAAGTCAACATTTTCATAGACATTTAAATGAAAATGTCATTTTTAAATGAAAACTCAATTTTGGAAAATGTCAGCAAAATGTCATGTTTTTAACTTTTTTTTAGCTCTTTCTATGAACTATATATGTACTCTCTATTTGCTGGTTATTGGCATAATCTTTTTCTAGTTCTCTATAGAACTTTCTCTATAGAAATAACTACCAAACTGCTTAACTTTCCTGGCCCCTGGACATTCTTAGACATGTTGATGAAGTTTAGTTTGTTGAAATTACTTTCATTAGTTGCTATGGTTACAGAAAGACAGCAAAAAATACATGCACTATTTCTGTATTAAGAAACACACATCTAAAGACCTTTTGTGAATGTAGCTAAGGAGATCAATGGGTCCTTCATTTCCAAGTCATCTTTAATGATTCACCAGTGAAGACCTTAATATCATTCTCAAAACTCTTGAATTTAAATCCTCCGTGTAGTTGCTTGCTAAGTTTCAAGTGTGCTTCTTTAGGTCTTTGCTGCTGATATGTTTAAGTTTCTCGCCTGTCAAAAAAGCAAACCTTTCTCAAATTCTATTATACCTACACATCCCATTGTCCAATTGTGCTAATATTGTTCTTGAAACGGAGGTGAAAACCTCTCATTCAACACCTTGCTCAGGATCTGATGATCTTTTGTCCTTTTCAGGTTTGCTTGGCATTATTTTCTTCCTTTGAGATAATTTCTCTTTGAATTTCCTGGATATTCCTAATAGTATATAGCCTGTGGAGCAGCAGTTTCCTTACATGCAGCAAATCCCGAAAAGCATAATTCTAATAAAGCATCTCAAAGGCTACCAAAAATACCTTGAGCCATTTGAATTCAAGATCCAGTCTGCAGTTTTTTGCTCACAGCAATTTTTAATTTTCAATTTAATACAGTATATCACATCTCAGCCAATCTGTGACATATTCATTTGCAAACTATTGGATATTCAAAAATTCTGGCATAAGATTATGTGAAGCCTTCAACCCATCTAAAATGTCAAGAACACCATTGAGCTGATTCTGTAGTGGGCAGATTGCCTCTGCTTTTGCTGACCATCTTATTGCAGTTAAGCACTTTAATATAACTGCTAATATACTTTTTCAACACATCCTAATTAATAGACAAGGAAGAACAGGTTGTATAATCTTTGAAACAATTCCAAAAAACAGAACTTGGGGACAACCATTGCAGAAGCTTCTCCAACAAGATCCAGTGAGCGGACAGCACATGGAATAATATGCTATGTCTACACTTGCAAGTTAGGTCGATTTAAGCCTCCTTAAATCAACCTAACTTAGTCCCTGTCCACACCAGGCTTTCATTAAGTTGACTTAAGAAATTCCTTAAATCGACTTAATGGAAGCTTAGGTCAACTTAATAAGAACCGCTGGTTAGGTCGACCTAACCCTTAAGTCGACTCCTTAGGTTGACCTAAGCACAGTGTGGACATGGATTAACCCTTAAGTCCACTTTATTAAGTCAACTTAAAGGCAGTTAGGTCGACTTACTATGTCCCCATTCAGGGTAACCACTTTGTTAAGTCGACTTAATAAGGTTGACTTTAAGTCGACTTAACAAAGTTGACCTAACTTTTTCTAGTGTGAACATAGCCATAGAGCGTAGTGATTTATCTACTGAATTTTATTTTTGAGCACCTCTGCATGCTGCAGTCGCATTAGCATATTTGCCATAGTTTTTTCCCCGCAATAAGCCATATGTAAACCATCTCTTCTCAGCTTCTTGAAAATAACCTCTGAAATATCCACATCAAAATGGGAGGATATCAATAAACTCTACAATTTTTTCAACAACTTTTGCTCCATCTTTCAAAATCTCAACATACTTAACATGTGAGACATTTGTTCCATTTAGGAGAGGTTGGGAGGGCAGTCAAACACAATAGAGAAGTACTTTGCTTTCCTAACCTTGTGGAAAATAGCAGTATTTTTCTTGTGATCCTATTGATAAATTCATTTTGAATTCAGTTTGATAAGTATGTCACCTGTGTCACCTAGTCTGAATAATCTTCACATGGTCACCCAGCATGCTATCATACTCACAAGCATTTCAAGTAAACCAAAAAATTACCATTATAAGGTCTATCTAATTTCTCACTTAACCCTCTCAAAGCAGAAAACTTCTCATCTAAGTACAGCAAATATCCAAGAGAATTCAAAATATTACACCATATGTCTTTTTGCATCTAATAGCAGGGTTTCATACCTTTTGCTGGTTGTGTGACCCTTTTCCATCATTCTATTAGCTTCATCCAGTGAGTGATTGCCTCTACATGTTCCTTTGAACATGTTAGCAGACTTATTTACTAGGGTGGAAAAAGTTTGTGAACTCCAATTTAAGGTTCACAAAGAAAAAGGAGGAATTTGGCCAGAAAAGGAAACAATCAAACAGAACAAGGAGGTAAGAGTCGAACTGTAGATCAATCAAGAATGCTAGCATAACCTCCATAAAGAGTTTTGACAAAGAACTACAATGTTAATACTTGCCTTCCTTTATGTTTGCTAAGTCAAAAAACCTTGTTCTAAATTAACAGAAGTGTTTTCTACCAAAAAAAACCCCAGTGAACAGAATCCATCAATTGAGGCCAACTAGCCAGATCTGCCTTGTCAAAGTAAAATTCTGCTCCCGCTCTCAATAACTGAACCACTTTCAGCATCCAGATCCATAGCAGTTGCTCTTGTAATCAATAGGCAAATATAGTCCCAGAAGCAGATTCTTGTACTCAAGAAGCCTGACAAACCCAAACTAACATCCTCACTAGCCAAAGAAGATTCAGGAGTGTGAGGAACAGAACTGTCTACAAATAAAGTTCAGCCATGTTCCTGGTGAACTGAATGTTTCAAGAACTGCTACCCCTTTGGAACTTGTTAAGAAACTCTGTAGACCACACACATTTTTCTTATCTATTTCATGGAGCTACTTCATTTTATGTTTTTGAACACTACTCCTTTGCTTGTAGGTAATACTTATGGCAGAAATCATGGTTAACCATAAGAATTCACCCACCAAGCTTTTTACAAATGAATTGCTACGTTTGGAATAACTACAGTAGTGGGTGAAATATCTAACTCATCATTGTGAGAGAAATCAGGGGAAAGGTCATAATATCTCTGAAACTCAGGGCTATATCAGGTGAAACAAATGAGCTAGAAGTCAGGAAGAAGGTCAAGTAAAAGGAGCAGTTACAGAGAAAGCTAGGGCCCCATGGAAAAAAATAGAAAAAAAGGGTGGGGGAGGCATTACAGGCCCCTGATGGGCCTGGTTCCAGTTCCACTGGAACCATATGAAACCCCCTTCACACAGGCCTGCTATTCTCATTATCATCTTTCTGATATAAAGTTTTCTTAATTTTGCTCCCTATTTCATTAAATTAAATTAAAAATGATCTTTCTTCAAACAAAAGTAAGAGCGATGATGAAATGCTAAGGGAAATTAGGGAGGTTATCAAATTTAAAAACCCAATAATAGTGGGGGATTTCAACTATCCCCATATTGACTGGGAACATTACACTTCAGGACATATTGCAGAGATAAAATTTCTCGATACTTTGAATGACTGCTTCATGGAGCAGCTGGTATGGGAACCCACAAGGGGAGAGGCAACTCTAGATTTAATCCTGAGTGGAGCGCAGGAGCTGGTCCGAGAGGTAACTGTAGCAGGACCGCTTGGAACTAGTGACCATAATACAATAGCATTCACCATCCCTGTGGGGGGAAGAACACCTCAACAGCCCAACACTGTGGCATTTAATTTCAAAAGGGGGAACTATACAAAAATGAGGGGGATAGTTAAACAAAAGCTAAAAGGTAGAGTGACTAAAGTGAAATCTCTGAAAACTGCATGGGCGCTTTTTAAAGACACCATAATAGAGGCCCAACTTCACTGTATACCCCAAATTAAGAAACACTGTAAAAAAACCAAAAAAGAGCCACCATGGCTCACCAACCATGTAAAAGAAGCACTGAGAGGTAAAAAGACTTCCTTTAAAAAGTGGAAGTCAAATCCTAGTGAGGCAAACAGAAAGGTGCACAAACAGTGCCAGCTTAAGTGCAAGAGTGTAATAAGAAGAGCCAAAGAGGAGTTTGAAGAACGGCTAGCCAAAAACTCCAAAGGTAATAACAAATTGTTTTTTAAGTATATCAGAAGCAGGAAGCCTGCCAAACAACCAGTCGGGCCCCTTGATGATGATAATACAAAAGGAGCGCTTAAAGATGATAGAGTCATTGCAGAGAAACTAAATGGATTCTTTGCTTCGGTTTTTACGGCTGAAGATGTTAGTGAGATTCCCAAACCTGAGCCGGCTTTTGTAGGTGACAGATCTGAGGAACTGTCACAGATTGAAGTGTCACTAGAGGAAGTTTTGGAATTAATTGATAAACTCAACATTAACAAGTCACCGGGACCAGATGGCATTCACCCAAGAGTTCTGAAAGAACTCAAATGTGAAGTCGTGGAACTGTTAACTAAGATTTGTAACCTGTCCCTTAAAATGGCTTCGGTACCCAAAGACTGGAAGTCGGCTAATGTAACGCCAATATTTAAAAAGGGCCCTAGAGGGGATCCCAGCAATTACAGACCGGTAAGTCTAACGTCGGTACCGGGCAAATTAGTTGAAACAATAGTTAAGAATAAAATTGTCAGTCACATAGAAAAACATAAACTGTTGAGCAACAGCCAACATGGTTTCTGTAAGGGGAAATCGTGTCTTACTAATCTATTAGAGTTCTTTGAAGGGGTTAACAAACATGTGGACAGGGGGGATCCAGTGGACATAGTGTACTTAGATTTCCAGAAAGCATTTGACAAGGTCCCTCACCAAAGGCTGTTATGTAAGTTAAGTTGTCATGGGATAAAAGGGAAGGTCCTTTCATGGATTGAGACCTGGTTAAAAGACAGGGAACAAAGGGTAGGAGTAAATGGTAAATTCTCAGATTGGAAAAGGGTAGCTAGTGGTGTTCCCCAAGGGTCGGTCCTAGGACCAGTCCTATTCAATTTATTCATAAATGATCTGGAGAAAGGGTAAACAGTGAGGTAGCTAAGTTTGCAGACGATACTAAACTACTCAAGATAGTCAAGACCAAAGCAGATTGTGAAGAACTTCAAAAAGATCTCACAAAACTAAGTGATTGGGCATCCAAATGGCAAATGAAATGTAATGTGGATAAGTGTAAAGTAATGCACATTGGAAAAAATAACCCCAACTATACCTATAATATGACGGGGGCTAATTTGGCTACAACGAGTCAAGAAAAAGATCTTGGAGTCATTGTGGATAGTTCTCTGAAGATGTCCATACAGTGTGCGGAGGCGGTCAAAAAAGCAAACAGGATGTTAGGAATCATTAAAAAGGGGATAGAAAATAAGACTGCAAATGTATTATTGCCCTTATATAAATCCATGGTACGCCCACATCTCGAATACTGTGTACAGATGTGGTCTCCTCGTCTCAAAAAAGATATTCTAGCACTAGAAAAGGTTCAGAAAAGGGCAACTAAAATGATTAGGGGTTTGGAGAGTGCCTCGTATGAGGAACGATTGAAAAGGCTGGGCCTCTTCAGCTTGGAAAAGAGGAGACTGAGGGGGGACATGATAGAAGTATATAAAATTATGACTGATGTGGAAAAAGTGGACAAGGAAAAGTTGTTTAAATACTCCCATAATACAAGAACCAGGGGTCACCAAATGAAACTGATAGGTAGCAGGTTCAAAACAAATAAAAGGAAGTTCTTCTTCACACAACGCACAGTCAACTTGTGGAACTCCTTACCTGAGGAGGTTGTGAAGGCTGGGACTATAACAATATTTAAAAGGGAACTGGATAAGTTCATGGTGGCTAAGTCCATAAATGACTATTAGCCAGAAAGGGGTTAAGAATAGTGTCCCTAGCCTCTGCTTATCGGAGGATGGAGATGGATGGCAGGAGAGTGATCACTTGATCATTGCCTGTTGGGTTCACTCCCTCGGGCACCTGGCACTGGCCACTGTCGGTAGACAGATACTGGGCTAGATGGACCTCTGGTCTGACCCAGTACGGCCTTTCTTATGTTCTTATGTTCTTAAAAGTAAATTATATCACTAAGGAAATCCCTAGATACCAAAGATAGGGACAATTAATCATTAGGTGCTCAGTAGAGTTGGACATTCTTCCACCCCACTCAGCCACAGAGTACCAACCAAGATAATTTTTACAGGATAAGCATGCTACAGGAGAAATAGCATACGACAGAACTAGAACTTCATGGTGCCTTGCGCCTGTTTCCATAAGCAGAGGGAAGCATTTCATTCTTACTAATTTTGTTGATGATGTGTGAGACAGAAAAGAAACCAGCTTATTCTCCTGTAATTGCATTGGCTCTGAATATTGACAAGAGTAAAATAGGAAAAATATAGACCCTTATAAACAACTTCTGTGATGCCTATGAGAAATCAACCAACTGAAGATGGCTAAATTGGAAATAACTTACATAATTTTCTCCATAAAGCTGTGCTCAAAACTGGCTTATATAAATGCATGAATTCACAACTGTTGCTCTCATTCTCTCTCCCTTTTGCACTTCTATCATTTGTTGCTCATTCAGCATAGCCTGTCCTAAATATGCTCTTAAGTGCAGAGACCATGTCTATCTACCACAGTGAGATCCTGAATCTAAAGTAGGGTCTTTGCAGTGGTGCTCAATTTAAATAAGAAAATGAGGATAATGTATTAGATATGTTGCTATGACTCTGAGAACATACAGATAAATTAGACTGTGTTTTACAGACTTTTAAAATATAATCCAACTGTAAACAAAAGTTTAAAAATCCACAATATTTTTGCTAATGCTGAATTCCAAAGATAAAATTCATGAAAAGTATATGATTTCTGAAACAAATTCCAAAGGGGTAGCCGTGTTAGTCTATTGTAGAAAGACAACAGAGTCCTGTGGCACTGTTAGTCTTTAATAGTGCCACAGGACTCTGTTGGATTTCTGAAACAGTTTATCTATCACGGTGTAATCCATGCCTGTTTGGTATGGAGCCCTGCATGGGGAGGACTGGGGAGGCTAAGCCTCTCCAGAAAAGGCTGACTATGCAGTGCCAGATGTGGCATGGGTTACCTCCCTTTGGAGGCGTGCCGGCCCACTTCAGAGTGCCGGCGGATGCTCCCTAGAAATCGCGAGTGTAGATAGGCGGATTTGCTGTAGGCATTTCAGCACCTTTACTACCTCTTACCCGTAGCACCACTCAGCCAACCCCTACCCTCTGTTGCACAATCCCCGCCCCAGTCGCCCAACCACTCCCCCTCTTACAGCCACAGTGTGAAACCACGTGATGCGAAATGGGCCCGCCCACCTCTCTCCGGCTTCGGGCGGGGCTTCCAAGGACCCACTGCGCATGCGCTAAATACGTGCCAGGCTAGAGGCCCCCCCCGCGAGTTCCCAGGCTCCTCCCAAAACGGAACGGGCGCGCTCCCGTGCCGCCGGGAGCGTGCGCGGGGGATGGTGGGAGGTCTCCGGCCGTTGTTGTTGACTGTGGCCGTTCTCCCAGCGTCACCACGCCGCGCGCTGGCTGTCGCACGAGCCGGACCGGCCTCTGCTGCAGGCGCCCTGAGGCCGGGGTGGAAGGAGCCGGGAGGGTCTGAGGCAGCGGCCGGCGGCGGTGCTGACTTACCCCTCGGTAGGTTTAAGGCGGGCGAGCGGGCGGGTCCCCTCCCCAGGCACCCCGTGTCACGGCGCAGCAGCCGCTCCCTGGGGCTCCCCTCCGCTGGGGGCTGCAGTACCCGCGGGACTGCCTCTGCCTGGCTCCCCGCTCGCCCACCGGCCTGTCAGTTAAAGTGTCCGGCCTGTGTTGTGACACCGCCGCGTGTTGAGTCGTCTCCCCTCGCCCCCCATATTTCAGGGGTTAGAAGGGGCGAGGCGCCGAAATAAATCCGTGTCTCTGCTGTGAGCGAGTAAATCTAAGGGACCAAAGCGACAGTGCCCCCCTTGATACAGCTAAGCCAGATTACAATGTATTTGTCCCCGTTAGCCTGACAGACAGCTCTTTGGGGTGGGCCGCGTGTCTCCCTTACTTCTGCAGCCCTGCAGAAGGACAGGGCGGTTTTAAAAAGGCTCATGGTCTCATTGCAAATAAATGTCTCTGCCCCAAGGAGCTTCCAGTCCTAAAATGTGAATGCGTATGTTGCAGAACAGTAGAATCCCATTTACTGGATTAACCGAAACATCGCAGGTGCACATATGAGAAGACCCTATGGGAAACTGAGGCTTCAGCCCAGGTGACAGAGCTGGGGCTGTCAGCAGGAGCCCCACTTTCTGGGAGTAAAGCTCTTTGGTCATTTCCCTATTATCTGAAGTTTTATTTGTCCAATTTTTGATTTATTAGGTCAGATAAATGAGGTTCTGCTGTACAGTGTTATACATGAGAGGGGGGCTGTGATCTTTGTAGCTGGAATGCTTCAAAACAGAGCTCAGTTTTCAGTTCTTTCAGAGAAAGGAGTGTGCTGTGTTTGTTTGCAAATGGATATGTGCATGTACGATACTTTATGAATTATAAATCTGTTTGCTCTGTATTCATCCTGTTAGTGTGTAATAAGGAAAACTGGTGAGTGCAAAGTTGTGATACACATAACTTGGGTGCTGCCCAAAGTTCATCAACTTCTGAAAAGCAGTATTTTGGAGGTAGAAAAATAGTATACATTTCCTTCCATGTGAAAATTTTTATTTGGAGTAGTCCATTGAGGTGAAATGTTTATTACTGGGGGAAAAAAAACAAAAAACGTTACTTCTACTTTCATGTTCTTCTGAAATTTCAAGTAACTCCCCAGCAATTACAGGAAAAATAGGAAGTGGGAGATGTTAGAATGTACGATATTGGCGCAAATAATAATAGTGTAAAAACATAATCTAGGTTGTAAATCTGAACTCCCATAAGGAATTACTTTAACAAACAAATAATATCATGCCCAATATAATAAAAAAATGTAATATAGCACAGATTTAAAGATCATTACAGTTTCAGAAAGTATGTTAGAAATCCTTTCACTTTTTAGAGATTACATTAAAAATGAAGCAACCAATCTGTCAAAGACTTAGCCACATTTTTTTCTTTGTAGGCTTGGGGTCCCATATTGTGTACATGATTGCATCGTAACTAAAGGGATGCTTAAAATCGTGAATGAGACAAACAGATTTATTTAATTACGTTGTAATTATGACCTGGATTCAGCTGGTTCATGCAGATGGATCTTAATGGATTTGATTGGAGGACATTGGCCTTTGTTCTTATTAAGTGAAAGAATTCTAAAAATCCAGTTAGTTTTCATTGTTTTTTCTGTGTTTACAGCTTGCACTTTTCTCAATGTTGATACTGATAATCAGACAGTTTCATTTTCAGATTCTTAGCGGTGCAGTGTTTGGGATTCAAATAGTATAGGTATTATTCTAAAAACATTTCACTGGAATCATCTTAAAAACTATGAAAAAATATTTCATACAGAAAAGATTTTATGAAGCCTACACAGATCAGCCAATAGAAATAAAAGGTATGGGTTAAATGTAAGTTAATAGTGTCCATTTACATTGAAGAAGCATATTTAATGTGAAGCAGGGCTTTTTTTGTGATGGTACTCAGGGTTACTGAGTACTGGCACCTTTTTTTTGTGATGGTCCTCAGGAGTACTGAGTACCGGCACCTTTTTTTCACAGCGATGATGCCCCAGCTCCTGCTGCCGCCAGCCCCAGGTCCCTGGCTGAATACCAACACCTATTTTTGTACAAAAAAAGCACTGATGTGAAGTAAACAGAACAATAGATTCTAAATATATACATAATATTACATAAACTATATTAACCTAAAAAATGTTAGCCATATTCTCATTGATTTTTCTTTCTTTCGTTTAACTCAGGGGTGGGCAATGCCCAGCACATGTGCCAAGAGTGGTATGTGAGCCCATTTAGAGCAGCACGCAATGTCCTCTATAGCACTACCGAAATTGCTGCTTCTGCGACTGAAAGCCACTCTGGGTGGCTCCTTTCGGCAGCATGCCTGTGGAGGTGGTCCCCCGACATGTCATGGAAAGAAGCCATCTGGTGTGGCTCCTCTTGGCAGCAACTGATTCCCCAGAAATTTCCAGAGGGGTAGCCATGTTAGTCTGTTGTACAGCAAAAAACGAGAGTCCAGTAGCACCGTATAGACTAACAGATTTTCTTCGGCATAAGCTTTCGTGGACTATAACCCACTTCGTCAGATGCACCTGTTAGTCTATAAGGTGCCACTGGACTCTCGTTTTTTGGTTCCCCAGACACGCTGAGGAAGCAGCTGCCAACAACAACTCCTTTCAGCAGTGTGCCTGGGGAGGCGGTGCCCCCCCCCCTCACCCAGCACACACTCCAGCTGTGACTGCTGCCAAATTTTTAGGCAGCCGCCGCTTTTTCTTGGTGGAGAGGGCTGCCAGCACTAGCTGAAGGTCAGAGAAGCGGGGCTGGCATGGCATTCAGCAAAGGTTGCCGGCCCTTGGTTTAAATAATGGATGGAGAAGAATCCATAGGCAGACAGAAGATGAGATTGCTGAACAGATATTAGAAATGGCTTTGATTATTGTTGGGGAAGGAAGGGTCAGGGAGCCAGATTTTTTAACCCTGCAATACAATACATACATTTGCATGTTGTCTTATTTAAGTGCTTAACTAGCCATGTCCATGCACAGATAACTTTTTTATGTACACATTGGTCATTTGCTAAACTACATGTGCAAAAGTGACAGTGTGCATGCAATTGTATGTATAATTTGAAATCCAGTCATTGTTTTCTCAACTGTTGGAGCTCAGCTGTTCTCGGATTTGTATTAAAGAGGATGACAGCTTCCATTTTTCTGAGTACCTAATGCTGCCACTTTGTGGAGTGTCAAAGCATTACTCAGAAGAGGCTGCTGTCAGCTGGATGAATGCAATAAGGGCAGCTGCCTGTCGCAATTGTAGGGAAACTGTTGGCTTTATAATGAAAGGTATGTGGGATCCTGAGCATGATCAACTTTGCTTTTGAGACCATGTACAATGGGAGAATGCAATTTAGTTGTCAGTAATTTAAAGAGGATACTACTGTTACCTCTTTTTATTTTTTGAAAATGTTTGCGGATCATAGGTCCCAAAGAATTGATTTGGAGATGTAGGACAGTGTTGAAAGAAATGTGAACAATCATAACTGCTGGTTCTATAGAAAGAACATAAATACAAAATACAGGAAAGTAAAATTTTTAAGTATATGAAACTTGTTTTCAATCTCTGTTGAACTTGAAAAGTAAAGATAAAACTAAATCCATTTTGTGCATTCTGTGGAACATTAACTTAAGTAAAGTGGACTATAAATGATGATACTTTCACATTTTCATATTTTCTGCCTATCAGTCAGTTTAATGAAAAAGCAGGAGCATCTTCCCTGGAACTTCCACTGAAGTCAAAGTTTTGAGTAAGAATTGACATTGTGTAATCCTAAATCGCCCCCCAAAGAGCCTAGCCCAACTAACAAGTTAAGACTCCCATTGATTTTAATAGGAGTTGAATTAGGGAACATACTGTAAATCAAAAACCAAAACTTCCATTAAAGTCTTCAGGCGATCCTTTCCAGCACTACCGATTCATGCAGACAGGCATGCTAGTTATACTATTTTCACAGGGTCATAGAATGTAGGACTGGAAGGCACTCAGAGCAGTGGTTCCCAACCTTTTCAGTGACATGGCACACTTCAGTGAGACAAACAGTTACTTGGCACACCCATATTTTCAGCTGAATTGATTGCTCATATACGTTACATTTACTATGGTTGTGGTTTTACTAGAAAAGTTTGCATCATAGTGCATACAACAACCTAAAGAAGGATCAAATGCATTAATGTTTCATATACACCAGGAAAAAATACACATCATCTCAATTTTGCCCTTTGGCCACCTGCATTTAGAATATTCCCGTTTTAGAATCGAAAGACCAATACCTCGCTTTTAATTTGATGATTAATTTTCACAAGTTTTATGAGTTGTAATTTTGGTTGGATAGAATATTGTTTAAGATGAAACAATGTTTGATTTACATTGATTTTCATTACCTTTGTACAAAATTTCATGGCAAACTTGGACAATTCTCAAGGCACACCAGTGTGCCACAGCACAGTGGTTGAAAACAACTGATCTAGAGAAATCTAATCAAGTTCTCTGCACTGATGTTGGATTACGTATTACCATTCCTGACAGCTGTTTGTCTAACCTGTTCTTAAAAACCTCCATGAAGGAGATTGTACAACCTCCCTAGATAATTTGTTCCAGTGCTTAACTGCCCTTGCATTTAGGACATTTTCCCTAATGTCTAACCTGATCTCCCTTGCTATAATTTAATCCCATTATTGTCCTGTCCTCATTGGTTAAAGAGAAAAAATGATGACCCTCCTCTTTATTACATATTTGAATACTGTCATCATGTCCCCCTTCAGTCTTCTCCCAACTAAGCAAATTCCGTTTGTTCAGTCTTCCCTCATAGATCATGTTTTAATTATTTAATCCATTTTCCAAAACTCACCCTGATTTTCTTTTCAGGTATACTTGAGACTTCCCAGGGGACTACACCTTGATCTGGTGAGTGCCTATGACCCTGAGAGCTATGCCAGCAGTAGTTACCCTCCTGGTAGGATTACCCAAGATGGACAGGTCAGAGGTAGAGACCAGACAAAAAGCAGTCCACTGATCCTCCAGTTTGGGGGTTCAGTGACAGACTATAAACATATCCTCATAAAGAAAGTGGGGGGC
This sequence comes from Pelusios castaneus, assembly GCA_007922175.1. Classification (NCBI taxonomy): domain Eukaryota; kingdom Metazoa; phylum Chordata; order Testudines; family Pelomedusidae; genus Pelusios; species Pelusios castaneus. Next base: position 4,079,562 of record ML685888.1, on the reverse strand, counting down.
TAGAGGGGTGGAGGGTAGTTAAGGGAACACAGTTAATCATTCTGTTCAGGGATGGCAGAGCCATATCTATACCCTAAGTGATATTTGATGGTATGGGAAGGATACAGATATAATTGGACATAGCATTTTGTGTTCCTTCCATCATGCTACATCCAGCTGAAGAGCAGTACTGTGTGATAACTTGAAAAGAGATACTGCTTTGTGGAAAAAAAAAATTCTTTCTATTACACTAGCGTGATAATTTTTTCACTTGTTCCTTTCATACAGTTAATTAGGTATATACGATCCTTGCTGATGAAACAGTTCAAATTCAAGACTCTAAATCAGTGGCCTATGGGCCAAAAGTGGCCTGTGGCTCCCCTCCTGCTGGCTACATAAGGGAACCACTGCCTAAGAACTCAGGTGGAGTGCATATCTGCAGGGCTAGAAGACTGGTGCAGGCTCCTTGCTTCAGCCAAGGGGATGGAAGATCAGTACTCCTCTTCCCTTGGCTGTAGGAGGGAGCAAGCAAAATGCTCCACCTAGGTGCATAGACACTGGGGTTCCTGCTGGAACCAGAGGGAGGGGAGCACTGATCTTCCATCCCCCTGGCTGCAGAAGATGGCCACTGCCTATGGACACGGGTGGAGCGCACAGGACTACAGGATGTGTGGGGTTTCCCTGCTGCATCCAGGGAGATGGGAGATCAGCATTGTTGAGCTCCTTCTGTCTGGTTGCAAGTGGGGGGGCTGGGGAGCCCTGCTGTCAGAGACTGGTGACTCTTCAGAGTTGTAAAAATGATATATGTGGCCCTCGAGTCAAAAAGTTTGGGAACCACTGCTCTAAATGGTAACATTTGCAATTCCGTGTGCTGCTGTTATGGCTGTTGAATGATCAGGAATTGCAGTTATCAATTTAGAAGAACAACATAAAACGTGAACCATATAATCAGAGAAAGCCAGGCTACAAAGAGTTTACAGCTGGCTTCTTTTGGGGAAGAAACCTCTGTAGGGTTTGATTATTTGATTCAGACAAAATTTTGGGGTATTGTATGTCAGGCCTGTGAGTCTTTAATGTGTTGTGTTTAACATAATACCCATTCCTTCTCAACTCTTTTAAAGGCTGTCAAGAATTCCAGGAAATTTTGTGGCTCATTTGCAAGCTACCTCCTCCTGAGCCTTGTGACTTGTGACTAAATAATGAATAGTTCGGCATATCTGCTTCTTTGCTCTTGTATTTTAGTAACCTTTTCAATACAGGAGATATAAATATCCTAATTTTTTGCCCATCATTCCTGGAAAATGAAAATGAAATTATACAAGGACATTATTTTGAGTGTTTTGCTGAGCTCATCTGTTTGCTGAGCTAATCTGAGTTTCTCTATTCTTTTCTGAAAATCCAATATTTTAACAATTACCTTTTTGAATATATAGTTAGTTATTAACTTCTCAGAACTGATTGCATTTGTTCTGACTATTGATCTGTAACGTTACCAATGTTCCATGTACTGTTTTTATCATTCATGTGTTACTGACTGCTAGGATTAAGTGTAAAATAATCTCTATGCTTCAGAGTCCAGATTCAATAAAGCATGTAAGAAAGTGTGTATCTTTTAAGCACCTGGGTACTTCCGCTGAAATCATTGGGAACACTGGTATTCTTGAAGTTATACATATTCCTAAGTTCTTTGCTGGATCTAGTTGTACTAATAAACTGGTAAGGACTCTGTGGGAACTTCTTCCAAAGAAATGTATTCTCAGGCCTTGAAAGGGAAAAAAGTATCAATTACTCATTAACTGGGTAAGGTGCAGGGCTAAAGCTGCTATAAGTGGTAGGTATTAAGGCTAGGATGGACATCAGCCTACTGAGCAGCTCAGAATCCAAGTAATCTTTTATGTCATCTTCCAGCTAGTATGTGCCAAATAAATTTGAAACTCCAGCCCAGTCTGTGTACTTAAAGATATAAAAAGCCTTCTCCTCTGGAACCGACAGGCTGCTGCAAGTGGATTGGTCTCTGCTTTCCAGGGATAACTCCAGTACTTTCCTGTGTTGTTGCTCATAGTTGTCTTCAGCAGCAGATGTGGGAAATTAATATGATCCCTGGCACTTTCACAGTTGCCCGTGGGATTCTGAATAACTGCAGTGAAACTGGATAGTCTTCTAACTTTCAATCTCCTGCTGCTTGGCAAAACAGGAAGCAGCACAGACTTATTGTCTTATTAGTCTGAAGATTTCAAGTGACAGAGCTGCATAGATTTACACTGTTTGTCTTTGAAAAATTATCTCTACAAACATGAGGACTAGAAAATTAATATTGGACAGCCTGCTCCTCCAATTCTTAAATTGTATGGAAGCTGTTGATATATAGTCTCCCGATTTTCTAAGGGAACCTTTCTGCTTACCACACGTGTGGATTTTTCAAGCCTTTTGTGTACCCTTCCTCTTTCACTTAGCAGTTTTCAAGGTCTTAATGATTATTCATAAGTACCAAGAAACATTTTGTTCAAGATGGAAATGAATAACTCCTCCCCTCAGGGATGTCTCTGTCTGTAGTTCGGGCAGAGTCTCCCTTAGGGGCAATCTATTAATAGATATTCTCTGTATTCTAGGAAGGAGTGGCGGATGGAAGAGGATAAAATATGGATAGGATCTGATGAGAAACAGTCAAATGAAAGAGTCGCATTCAATTCCATCACATAATGGCAGACAGCTAAAAAGGGGCAATTTTTTTAAAGTGCTTATATACAAATGCTAGAAGTTCTAATAACAAGATGGGTGAACTTCAGTGTCTCATATTAAATGAGGACATTGCTATAATAGGCATCACAGAAACTTGGTGGCATGAGAATAATCAATGGGACACAGTAATACCAGGATACAAAATATGTTGGAAAGACAGAATAGGTCATGCTGGGGGCGCGGGGGGGAGTGGTGCTACGTGTGAAAGAAAGCATAGAGTCAAATGAAATAAAAATCTTAAATGAACCATCCTGTACCATAGAATCCCTATGTTTGGTAATTCCGTGATTGACTAATAAGAATATAGGAGTACAGAGATACCACCTGACCAGTATGGTAATAGTGACTGTGAAATGCTCAGGGAGATTATAGAAGCTATAAAAATAAATTAAATAATAATGGGGGATTTCACATATCTTCATATTGATTAGATACATGTCACCTCAGGATGGGATGCCAAGATAAAGTTTCTTGACACCTTAAATAACTGCTTCTTGGAGCAGCTTGTGGAATCCACAAAAGGAGAGGCAGTTCTTGATTTAGTCCTAAGTGAAGCACAGGATCTAATCCAAGAGGTGAATATAGCGGAACCACTTAGCAATAGTGACCATAATAATATATAAATTTAACATCCGGGAGAGACACTAACACATCCCACCTTGATAGAATTTAATTTCAGAAAGGGGAACTATACAAAAACTATGAAGTTAGGAAGGGGTTTTCAAAGGTGTTTTGTGGGGACCCCCTTTGAAAATATTTCAGGCTGTGACATGCCCCTGGCCTCCAAGCCTTGCTACCCTTACTTCTGGACTGGTGCTAGGAATGGCACTGCTTTCATTGCATCTGGCTAATGCTGCTCTCTAGCCATCCAGCTCTGAAGGACTGGATGTCAGCCATGCCTGTCACTGACAGTCTTAGCCACATCATATGTGGGGGCTGACAGCTCGCAAACACCCCCTTCTCCTCCCATAATAACATCATGATCCCTTGAGGAATCCCTACCCTTAGGCTGAGAATTCCCTGAAACAAAAATTAAAAGGTACAGTGCCAAATGTGAAATTCCTGTAAGCTTCATGGAAACTTTTTAAAGACACTATAATAGAGGTTCACTTTAAATATATAGGCCAAATTAAAAAACATAGTAAGAGGACCAAAAACACACCACAGTGGCTAAACAACAAAGTGAAGGAAGCAGCTAGATGCAAAAAGGCATCCTTTAAAAAGTGGAAGTTAAATCCTATTGAGAAGAATAGAAAGGAGCATAAACTCTGGCAAGTGAAGAGTAAAAATTTAATTAAGAAGGCCAAAAAAAGAATTTGAAAAACTCAAACTAGGACTCAAACTAAGACTCAAAAAGAAACTATAAAAAAAATTAGGTATATCAGAAGCAGGAAACCTGCTAAACAACAGTGGGGCCACTGGACAATCAAGTTGCTAAAGGAACACTCAAGGGAGATAAGGCCATTGTGGAGAAACTAAATGAATTCTTTGCATTGGTCTTCATAGCTGACAATGTTAGGGAGGTTCCTAAACATGAGCCATTCTTCTTTAATGACAAATCTGAGGAACTATCTCAGATTGAGGTGTCATTAGAGAAGGTTTTAGCATACATTGATAAATTAAACAATAAGTCACCAGGCCCAAATAGTATCCACTGAAGAGTTCTGAAGGAACTCAAATGTGAAATTGCAGAACTGCTAACTGTTGTATGGAATCTATCATTTAAATCAGCTTCTGTATCCAATGACAGTAGGATAGCTAATTTGATTCCAGTTTTTAAAAAAGGAGCCAAAGGTGGTCCTGGCAGCTTCAGTGGCAGGCAAATTGGATGAACAGAATCATCAGGCACATAGATGAATATGATTTGTTAGGGAAGAGTCAATGTGGTTTTTGTAAAGGAATCTACTAGAATTCTTTGACGGGCCAAAAAGCATGTGAGCAATGGTAATCCAGTGGATACAGTGTACTTAGTTTTCCAGAAAGCCTTTGACAAGGTCCCTCACCAAAGATTCTTAAGTAAAGTAAGCAGTCTTGGATAAGAGTGGAAGGTCCTGTCCTGTATCAGTAACTGGTTAAAAGATAGGAAACAAAGGGTAGAAGTAAATGGTCAGTTTTCAGAAATGGAGGGAGGTTAATAGTGGTGTCTCCCAGGAGCCTATACTGGTACCAGTACTGTTCAATGTATTCATAAATGGGAAAAAAGGGGTAAACAGTAAGGTGGCAAAATTTGCAGATGTTAAAAAAAACTACACCAGATAGTTAAGGCCAAAGTAGATGGCGAGGAGTTACTGTGGGGTCTCTCGCGCTTGGTGACTGGGCAACAAAATGGCAGATGAAATTCAGTGTTGATAAATGCAACGTAAACCCTTTGAAAAACATAACCCCAGCTATACATATAACATGATAGGGATTAAATTGGGTGTTACAACTCAGTAAAGATATCTTGGAGTTATTGTGGATAAATCTCTGAAAACATTCACTCAATATGCAGTGTCAGTCAAAAAAGGCTAAAAGACTGTTGGGAATTATTAGGAAGAGGATAAAATAACATATTGCTTCTTTATAAATCCATGGTACACCCACATCTTTAAAACTGCTTGCATATCTGGTTGCCCCATCTCAAAAAGATAGATTAGAATGGAAAAGTTACAGAAAAGGGCAACTTTTAGGGGTATGGAAAAGTTTCCATATGAGGAGAGATTAATAAGACTGGGACTTTTTGGCTTGGGAAAGAGATGAAAGGGTGATATGATAGAGGTCTATAAAATCATGATTGGTGTGAAGAAAATAAGTACAGTAGAACCTCGATTATCCGGGTTAATGACCGGCGCCCGTGAGC
>ML685888.1:4048228-4069005 GCA_007922175.1 Pelusios castaneus | reverse complement strand
AACCCGGGGATTTTTAGAGGCCTGGGTGGCAAGATGAAAGCTTCCCCAGAGGGAAGCTAGATCCCCATCCTGCCTCTTCTGCCTGTGGTCCTGGCCACAGTTCACCCCGCTGTGCCCCAGACCTGTCCCACTTGGCCTTTTCACTGCCGTATACTTTGCCACCAGCCCACTTCCCTGCTTGGCCCATCTCCTCTCTTCCACATCCTTCCTCCTCATTCAGCCCCCCACCCGCCGCTACTCACGGTGTCCCTCCTCCCCGCTGCTCAGCACCCTGGCTGTCACTCACTGCCTGGAGCAAGGGGAGTATGGAATGTATGTTCCCATATTGACTGGGAACATTTCACTTCAGGACATATTGCAGAGATAAAATTTCTCGATACTTTGAATGACTGCTTCATGGAGCAGCTGGTATGGGAACCCACAAGGGGAGAGGCAACTCTAGATTTAATCCTGAGTGGAGCGCAGGAGCTGGTCCGAGAGGTAACTGTAGCAGGACCGCTTGGAACTAGTGACCATAATACAATAGCATTCACCATCCCTGTGGGGGAAAGAACACCTCAACAGCCCAACACTGTGGCATTTAATTTCAAAAGGGGGAACTATACAAAAATGAGGGGGATAGTTAAACAAAAGCTAAAAGGTAGAGTGACTAAAGTGAAATCTCTGAAAACTGCATGGGCGCTTTTTAAAGACACCATAATAGAGGCCCAACTTCACTGTATACCCCAAATTAAGAAACACTGTAAAAAAACCAAAAAAGAGCCACCATGGCTCACCAACCATGTAAAAGAAGCACTGAGAGGTAAAAAGACTTCCTTTAAAAAGTGGAAGTCAAATCCTAGTGAGGCAAACAGAAAGGTGCACAAACAGTGCCAGCTTAAGTGCAAGAGTGTAATAAGAAGAGCCAAAGAGGAGTTTGAAGAACGGCTAGCCAAAAACTCCAAAGGTAATAACAAATTGTTTTTTAAGTATATCAGAAGCAGGAAGCCTGCCAAACAACCAGTCGGGCCCCTTGATGATGAGAATACAAAAGGAGCGCTTAAAGATGATAGAGTCATTGCAGAGAAACTAAATGGATTCTTTGCTTCGGTTTTTACGGCTGAAGATGTTAGTGAGATTCCCAAACCTGAGCCCGCTTTTGTAGGTGACAGATCTGAGGAACTGTCACAGATTGAAGTGTCACTAGAGGAAGTTTTGGAATTAATTGATAAACTCAACATTAACAAGTCACCGGGACCAGATGGCATTCACCCAAGAGTTCTGAAAGAACTCAAATGTGAAGTCGCGGAACTGTTAACTAAGATTTGTAACCTGTCCCTTAAAATGGCTTCGGTACCCAAAGACTGGAAGTCGGCTAATGTAACGCCAATATTTAAAAAGGGCTCTAGAGGGGATCCCAGCAATTACAGACCGGTAAGTCTAACGTCGGTACCGGGCAAATTAGTTGAAACAATAGTTAAGAATAAAATTGTCAGTCACATAGAAAAACATAAACTGTTGAGCAACAGCCAACATGGTTTCTGTAAGGGGAAATCGTGTCTTACTAATCTATTAGAGTTCTTTGAAGGGGTTAACAAACATTTGGACAGGGGGGATCCAGTGGACATAGTGTACTTAGATTTCCAGAAAGCATTTGACAAGGTCCCTCACCAAAGGCTGTTATGTAAGTTAAGTTGTCATGGGATAAAAGGGAAGGTCCTTTCATGGATTGAGACCTGGTTAAAAGACAGGGAACAAAGGGTAGGAGTAAATGGTAAATTCTCAGATTGGAAAAGGGTAGCTAGTGGTGTTCCCCAAGGGTCGGTCCTAGGACCAGTCCTATTCAATTTATTCATAAATGATCTGGAGAAAGGGTAAACAGTGAGGTAGCTAAGTTTGCAGACGATACTAAACTACTCAAGATAGTCAAGACCAAAGCAGATTGTGAAGAACTTCAAAAAGATCTCACAAAACTAAGTGATTGGGCAACCAAATGGCAAATGAAATTTAATGTGGATAAGTGTAAAGTAATGCACATTGGAAAAAATAACCCCAACTATACCTATAATATGACGGGGGCTAATTTGGCTACAACGAGTCAAGAAAAAGATCTTGGAGTCATTGTGGATAGTTCTCTGAAGATGTCCGTACAGTGTGCGGAGGCGGTCAAAAAAGCAAACAGGATGTTAGGGATCATTAAAAAGGGGATAGAAAATAAGACTGCAAATGTATTATTGCCCTTATATAAATCCATGGTACGCCCACATCTCGAATACTGTGTACAGATGTGGTCTCCTCGTCTCAAAAAAGATATTCTAGCACTAGAAAAGGTTCAGAAAAGGGCAACTAAAATGATTAGGGGTTTGGAGAGTGCCTCGTATGAGGAACGATTGAAAAGGCTGGGCCTCTTCAGCTTGGAAAAGAGGAGACTGAGGGGGGACATGATAGAAGTATATAAAATTATGACTGATGTGGAAAAAGTGGACAAGGAAAAGTTGTTTAAATACTCCCATAATACAAGAACCAGGGGTCACCAAATGAAACTGATAGGTAGCAGGTTCAAAACAAATAAAAGGAAGTTCTTCACACAACGCACAGTCAACTTGTGGAACTCCTTACCTGAGGAGGTTGTGAAGGCTGGGACTATAACAATATTTAAAAGGGAACTGGATAAGTTCATGGTGGCTAAGTCCATAAATGGCTATTAGCCAGAAAGGGGTTAAGAATGGTGTCCCTAGCCTCTGTTTATCAGAGGATGGAGACGGATGGCAGGAGAGTGATCACTTGATCATTGCCTGTTAGGTTCACTCCCTCTGGGGCACCTGGGCACTGGCCACTGTCAGTAGACAGATACTGGGCTAGATGGACCTCTGGTCTGACCCAGTACGGCCTTTCTTATGTTCTTATGTTCTAGGAACAGAGTAGTGTTTGCACAAGTCATATTGTTGCAACTCTTCATTAAGGATTCTGCAGGTGGCTCAAAGTGTCTATTCAGTGTTATCAAACTCTTCAGGTATAGAACAGTGAAAGATCAATGTGGGTATGTAATTAGAGTTGTCCGTGATTGACTAATATTGGTCTATTTTAAATAGATTAGGACACTGCCAGGAAAATAGCAAGATGAGTAATCGTCGAAAGCGTGCACCTCCACTGAGGATAGATGAGGAGAAAAAGAAGCAGCTCTGTTGGAATATGCATGAAGACCGAAGGAATGAGGTGTTAATATTGGATGATGACATAGACGAAGACCATGCTGTGACAGGGCCAACTACCTCTTCTGCATCCTTTGTTACGGATGATGATAGCTTTGATGAAGGACTGACTCACAAAGGAAAAAGAGAGTCAAAGTCAGTGGACTTCTCAGCCGTTACAGATGAAGGAGAAGACTCTTGTTCCATCTTGACCTCTATAATTGTACAGCTAAATATTGTAGTCTCTCCTTACCATTCAGACAATTCCTGGAAGGCTTTGCTTGGAGAATTCATTCTTCAGCTTCTTCCTGAGAAAATTCTAACTGAGAAGATCCATAAAAGGAGTTTTACTTTGATCAGAGCAGGTGTTGGTGAGCAGCTACAGATCTGTGTTCATGCAAAAAGTGGAGAAGAGGAGGATGACGAGGAAGATGACAGCCTAGGTGATTATGAAGAGGGCATTTTAGTGGAATCATCTTTGAGTAGTGAAATGTTAGAAGACTTGAGGTGGTTGCAAAAGAAGAAGGTAATTGGACTTTATCAAAGACCTAGAGAGGATCAAGCGTTAAAGGTATTTGTGCAGTTTATTTTAAGAGGGATTTTCAAATAAAAACAGCTCATTTTTTAAAATTTTGTACCATAAAATAGAAAGTTAGGTGAACATCTGACAAGCCCAGTTCACATCATATACTTCTATAATTCAGTTCATAGTGTGCTTTTCAGCGGTTATACGGATGCATGTTTTCATTGTTTTGGGAATTTAATCATTACACATCAAGATGACTTAACATGAATTTAGAAACCATTTGAGTTTCTAAGTGTGGCACACTAACTCTTTGCAAGGTGTTTTTAAGAGATTAATTATATCCATAGACACCAGTATTCAAAATTTTCAAAATGTAGCTTCCTAACTTATAAGCATTGTTATGTTTTGGTTTTTTGTTCTCTCCGTCTGGTTTCATTCCTTAATCGTTTATATTTCTTGCAAATATGTTTCATAGGTTGGAATTTACCTACTGGAAGCTGGTTTAAGTAAACCCGAGTTTCTCAGTGATGGAGGTGGGAGGATAAAAAAGGCTAACCAGCTGATTCAGAAACTAATGGAAAAGTACTACAACTTTATAATTCCAGGTAAAATAATATCCATCATGTCATTGAATGTTACAGCAGAACTCTTTTACTTATTAAAGTTTTTCTTAAATTTAATGATATTTTTAAGGGAAAAGCAATACATATACAGAGTTTTTGTCTCTTATGATAAATGTCTTTGTTTGTAAATATATAGTTTTCACCATCATAAATATCCAGCCCCTTCAGGGACAGTAATTTATCCTCAGAACACCTTTTATGAGTCAGGGAAAGTGGTAGTATTTTCATTTTACTATTGGAAAATGAGGCAAAGAGATTGTGATTTCAATCCAGTGCCCATTGCAGTCAATGGAAAGATTCAGTGACTTATTTGGGTATTACGTTTGCCCCCTTGATCATGCAGGATGTCTCTATGAGAGCCAGGAATTGACCCAGATATATTTTGTTTTCAGTTCAGTGTCTTAACTACACCATGCTTGTCTCCGGACCATTAATAAATTTTGGTTACCAAAATAATCTAGAGAAATTTGTGGATGGTGGATTTGTAGAGGGAAAGAAGATGTTTTGCATGTGGAATAAAACAGTAGGCCTAAATTTGGTATGGAAGGTTACTTGTAGATTTCTTTTGGAAAGATTACTGCTCTAGATATAGTAAACATCCTCTCACTTTCATGACTAATGTTCACTAAATGCAACTAAAATTGTATAACAGAATAAAAAATGGAACATAATGACTTGGAAATCAGGTAATTTTTGGGTGTGCATTTGTGTGGATTAAGACTTGCTATGTATCATACTACAGGTCTTGAAGTTTAAAGTTTAACTATTAAATATTTAACTTCCCATTTTTACATTGAAGACCCTATATTGGTCCACCTTTAGCTAAATTTCCATTTGTTTTTATCACGTTTCCACTACCCCCTTGGTATCTAAGTATGTAATAAAAACACAAGTTCAGAGCATTAAAGGTTTTTTGTGTCCATTTGCCTGGAACTACAGGACATATGAATTTATCTGTTAAGGAACTTCAGGTTTTTTTAAAAGTTGTCCTCCTGGGGAGCTTTATGTTAAAGAGAATTTTTGCTCTGCCACAGGTGCTATCTTTGCTCTTGCCTTTCTTTTTCATTCTGCCTTATTCCAAGCTGTTTCTGTGATTGGAACATTCTTTCCTGTCCAAGTGCACCAGGCCCCCACTCTCTACCAAAGTGTTGCTTGTACGGGGAGGCTCACAAAAACTAAAGCGAGATACATTCCCTCTCTTACCCTGCATTTTATAAGATGAAAACTGAAAAGAAACAACTTGCCCTTGGAGAATCAGTGCTTAATAAAACAAACAAAACCCCCAGCTTCAGTTATTTAGCGTAACTCACTGAAATCTACCAAGATAAATACCAAGACAAAAATGTCATTAGTGAACCTTTGTCATGCTTCCTAGGGTGGGTCACAGCTGAGAATGCTAAATTCAAGACAGATTGCTAGGAACAGGGCTGACACAATCCAAATTGGTGGTATATTCTATAATTCAGTTTCAACAAGTCAGTAATAAAAGTGAGCTCCTGTATCACCATACAGGTTAACAGAAAGTCAAAACACTGTCCCCTTGAGTATTCCAGCCCCTGGCTTAGTACCCAGACATCTAGAAGTTTGTGATAAGCAATTATTAAAACCAGAAATAACAAATAATAGGTTCTTCCTACTCCAAGGTACTGCCCACTCACTCCAAGTCAGTTTATGTAGAGCCCTGCAGATCCACGGGTATACGTATCCCCGGATGCAGGTGCGGATATCTGCAGACCCATTGTGGATTGGAGCACAGATGTGGATTCTGTTTTTATATGCTCAGGGTTCAATTGCTGCAGCTGCTGCTGCTATGATCTCCATCAGCAGCAGCAAGGGGAACAAGGAAGCACTCCAGCCAGTCCCAGCTCAGCTCCAATTGTGGTCTGCTACCAATCAGTCTCAGTCACAGCAGGCTGGGTCTTGGAGAGCCACTGCTCACTGTCAGTCTGTCAGCATGCTGGCCTTTGATTGGCTCATTCCCCATGCCCTCCCTGTCCACTTCTTCCATTTCTTGTTTGCAGTTTACTCGTCATGCTGTCAATCAGAAATTTCATTGGTGGTCAAGGAAATCTGATTGACAGCACAGCGTGCAAACCGCAAACAAGAAAAAGAAAAAGTGGGGGGGAATCCATGTGGGGAATGAGCCAATCAAAGGCTAAAATGTTGACTGTGAGCCAAAGCTTGGTTGTGGATGCAGTTACGGATACACATGAAACATGGCATGCGGATCGCTGAATGGATAGATACTGATGCTAAGCGGAGGCGGATCAGATCCAGGTCCACATTTTTGTATCTGTGCAGAGCTGTAAGTATATGCTTTAGATCTTACCCAATTCACACTGCAGAGAGGACAAAGGACAAAGAGTGATGTTACAGTTTGCAATTTATACCCACTTATTTGCCTTCTATTGTAAAGCTATTCAGTTGCTAATCCTTTTCTCCCTGTTTTTTTCTTTCTTCCAATATTTTCTTTATTGTCATTCCTAGCAGTACCTTAAAATACCTGATGCTTTTAGGATGCCAGCCATGAGTCAGTGTCAAATTGTATCTTGGGAAAAAGTGTTGCAATGTGTCTGTCTGCAGAATTAGATTCAGTTGACAACTTACCTTTGAGCTCCGTTGTTACTCAAATTAGCAGAGGTTCTAACAACTCTTAATCAGTATCTTTTTATATGTCTGATCACGAGATCACTGAGCTTGTCTGGATTCATTCTGAATCTCCATTTATTGCTTTACCCCGAGTTACTTTGTTGAGTATCTGGAGCATTAACGCGTTTCTTGTGTTTGTGTTTAGTTAATTAGTTCTGTTATAGGAATTAGAGATGGGAAAACTTTATTATGTTGGGCTACATATAAATAAGATTCTAGGCAATGCAGGGTTGTTTTTTACAGTATATTTTCTAATGTTGTATAGTCTGATTTTTTTTTTATATGACTGAAGAAGTTGAACTTAATCCTCTTATTTTGGGAGACTGTTCTGTAATCTTAACTTGTTATGAATTCTTCATTAAAGGAAGGCAAAGAGGATTAAAATTATGTAATTAAACTTTATTTATTTATTTATTTCATTGAAATTATTGTGAAAGTTCACTCAAGGGAAGCCAAGTAGTTTCCCCAAAATTTTCTTAAACACCCACCTTCCTTCCTGCAAGGGTAATAAGGTACAAATCCTTCATAGTCCAATGACTCTTTCTCTGAGTATCTATTAATAAAATTAAAATATGAGATATAGATGACATAACATGACTTGGAAATACTTCTGCTAAGTTTAAAATAAATTAAATATTGTTTGAGGTTTTTTAAATAAAAGGAAATTATAGCCATTAACTGTATGACTCTGATATTACTCTGATATTTCAGAAGTTTCATGAAGAGATTCCTCAGAGGGCATGTGTTCTTTTACCTGGTGTCAGCTTTGGTATTTGGTCTAATCATTCTTTAATTAGGACATGTGATGATGTAACAGCTTAACAGAAAAAAACGGAAAGAAAAATCTATTACAACTGCCTGCGATTTTTCTAGGTTTTTAATATAGGGCAAAATGATAGGTCACTTGATATTGGCTAACAACAATGGAGGGGGATCAATGAATTTTGCTTTTCCTCAAGGTTATATATGTCTGTGTGTGAATCCTTTTTGGGCAGAGTCTTGTGTGTGGTAAACTTTTTGTGAAGGGGAGATGAGACAGTTTTGTAAAGCAAAGGACTGGGAATTGAGACCCCTATTCATGGCTTTGACAGAGAGTTACTGTATATTTTCGGATAAGTCATTTAGCCCTGTGCACTCTTCCTCATCTGTAACATGAGGATAGTCATGTGGCAGTCATGAAGTTAAGCTAATGTTTGTAAAAAGCATTGAGAGTCTGAAATGGAGGGAGTTCTGTAAATACCAGGTATTTTATTTACAGGTATTATTTTCTTATTAATGTGATGCTTCTCTTCATAGCATCATGTTCTTCTGGGGTACTGAATTATGTATGATAGTGTTAACTGTGTAGAGTTTACAATGCAGTGTGGGAAAGTGAAGATGGAAGGCTAGCTATTTTCTAAGCGGGAAAATGTTGCGTTATTGAACATCAATAACTTATTTCCCATTGATTTCAACAGGAGTTGTATACGTTTGGAGGATATTTGTATCTGATTCTAATTATTTTCATTGCTTCCTATAGGAATTTCCTATAGCAAAATTGTAACTCTATTAATTTCACTCTGCAAATGCTTGGCCAAGGTGTGAGTATCAGCAGTGGCACAGGATTTCTCTCGGCCTGCAGACTTGGGAGAACAGGATTTTTTTATTTAACTTTTTTAAATATAAATATAAATATGTCAAAACTGATTAGATTAGGCCCTTCTGCTCAACAAAATATTCCAGTTAGCCCAAGATAAATTTGCAGTATGAACTTTCTAAACAACAGAGATAGAATGGTTCCTGTCAAAAGATTTTTTAATATATGGACAAAGATTTTTGAATGTTCTCTAAGATAAACGTTGTTCTATATGGACTATATCTTTACTGGACAAAAGCATACATGTGTAAGCTGAAAAGTACTTTGCTATTTTTTTCCTTTTTGAATTAGTGCTGTGAGGAAGAGTAATTCTGAATCTACTAACTCCCAGTCTTCACCCCCACTCTCCAAAATATATTCAGCATATATCATATATGTAATTCCATGGATGGAGAAAGTATAAAAGGGAAGTTACTGAAAAACTAGAAAGTAGGCCACACTAACACAATGGGGTATCCGCTCCTGGGAATCAGCAACTCCGAAGATGATTTGGGGGTTATGATGGACACTCAGCTGAACATGAATTCCATGGGCGACAATGTGGTTAAAAAGAGCTAATTTGATCCTGGGTTAAATAAATAGTAGGACTCTTGAGCAGAAGCAGAGAGATTATTTTACTCCTCCAAATGGCAGAGGTACAACTGCTGCTGAAATAGTGTGTCCAGTTCTGGTGCTTCCCGTCCTTTCCTGGTTCTCATAGGCCCTTGCCTTTTACTGGGCCAGTGAATGACCGTTGAGGTGGGGCAGCCAGTCCTACCCTGGACACCGGGCCCTAATCCAGGGACCCTACAAATAGCAGCTTCATGCTGTGGCTTCAGAAAAGTGACTAGTTTTTTTGGGTTACTTCCCCAGGCCCCTTGACTTAATGTCTTTACCCTGCTCAGATGGATCCTTCCTGGCCCTCCTTGCCAGAGAAGGCTCTTGACTTTTGACTGCCCCACTGGGTGTGGTAGTGTTGAACATCCAGTTTGATCCTCCCTTTCTGGGTAGGGTCTTTTTCCCTTTTTGACCTCTTTGGGCATGGGTTTTCCTTCTCCAAATCTTTGTACCTGCAGGGTTCTTCTTTGACAACATTCTGCTCCTTCTCCTAAACCCTTCTGGCAGCATCTTGCTTGCTCTCATGCACTCTGGTAGCTCGCCTCAACTCCAGACACACCCCTTCTCTGAAAGGGAGGCTTTTAACAACTCCTAATTGGGGCCTTTATTGGATCCAGGCGTATTAGTTAACTGGGAGTAACTCCTGCTTAGCCACCAGCGGAAAAGGATTCTGCGGTTGATTTGTTGGCCATCTAGCACTCTCCAGTAGCTATCAGGCCTGACCCTGTAACAATAGATATTAGCACAAGCAAATTTAAAAGATGATAATTATCTAGAAAAATGTATAGTTACTAGAAGGGTCTCTTAAACAAGGCTCTTTTTATTCTGCACCCTTCTGGCCTTACTTCTAAAGCAAGAATTTCTGAATGTTGTGCTGCATCTGTATCAAATGTTTTGGCAGGCTGAAATTTCAGTAGCAGCATGAAATATCTAGAAAAATATTTATTAGAAACAGTTGGAACAAAACATCACCACCCCAATTGAGTTAGAAACTGAGGACTAATCCTTAATGGATATTACTCAACCTACTTCAGTTGAAATAATAAAGCCATGCTGAGTCCCTCAGTTAAACATCACTTCACAGTAATTCTTGACACTTTTTCAGTTTTGTGGCTCAGAAATCGGTATTTTGCAATGTAGTTTTTCCATTTATTTGTTTTTTAGGTTTGCCATTAAAACAATGTGTGTAATCACATGAAGAAAGGTGTAATAACCCTGTGTGGGTGAAGGAAGCATTCCTCTCACTTCCTCACTATCATATTTGAGCCAGAGAGTGTAATTACTTTCTTTATTCTCTTGCTTATGAAGTTGAGAGAAAAGATCCATCTGTTTTTTTGTTTGTTTTGTTTTTGTCGTCCCCCCACCACTACCATGGAGCACCAGGGAAGGAGTGTTTCCTAATCTCCCATATACTTTCTTCTCCTCCTCCAGTCTCTATGACAGATTCTTTCCTACTTCATCCTGGGGGGAATGCAGTACAAACTCATTTTATATGCCCTTCCTCTGAGGGGAACCAAGAAGTTGTAAGTCTTCGATGTTTTCTTCTCCCTTCTCAGTAGGAAGTGGAGCAAAATATTTTTTTCTTCCCACTGTTGTCTTTTATACTCTTATGTTATCTGGGAGTGGACCTTCCCTTTTATTGAAGATCCAGAGAGCATAGCAAGCATGCCTAAAAGCTTGTTTTGCTGCATGTCTACGGGAGCTTCACTAGGGAAGTCATGGAGTATCTGTACTTCAAATGGACAATATTTGGGCCCAACACTTGCTAACGAAACATCTCTTCCTAAACATTTGCTAGGTTTGTAGTCTGGATAAGTGCCCGTGTTAAGATTCAGGGATTTAATTCCCATCTTTGTTAACTACTGTCCACTACTGCCTCACTCAGGAACAATCAACTAGGATATACTTAGTTCATACTCTTTATGGCAGCAGTGCTTAGCTATTTTCATTTATTAGCTAAACATACAGCAAAAAAGCTAAGCTTGTATCATTGAACTGTACCTAATGACTGATAAAGATGGGGCAAGAGTCTGTGAATGGATATGCTTCTTTGTATTTGCAGATGTGCTGGAGGAGGATGAGGAAGAATCTGATAGAGAGCTGGAACGACAGAATATTGAAGAGCTGTACGATTTTGTGAGGCACACACATCAGCAGGAAATACAGTTTTTGAGGGAGAATGTACAGCACTCTGCATTGATTCCTGTATTGAGGCCATATCAAAGCGAGGCTGTGAATTGGATGTTGCAAAGGGAGAATTTCAGAAACAACCCTACCAATGGCAAGTACATGGCACTGGACAACAAATGCATATCTTATAACTACTCAAAATAAATAAATAATTTGTATTAAAAAGGGTTGAATATGAACTAGCATAATTTTATAAGAAGTGTGTCAGTAACTAAGTAATTGGAAGCTTTTCCAAACCACTAATAAAAAATTGTAATGGTGGTTGAGGCAACTAGTTAAGAGTGTTCTGCAATAAAGGAGGTGTTTTTGCATGTTTTTTTAAATCTTGTGCCATTTTTTGTTGGCCTAGAAATTAATATAGGTATTGTCAATCTGAATATGTTGGGTTTTACTATTGTTTTGAAATATGACATTTCACAAAATTAAGTCAACCTATAATAGAAGCATTTAGCTTTGAAATGTAGCTATTGTCCATAATCAATAGCCCCACTTCAGAATATTTTGGACTCTATGTTGGCTTTCCATACCATTGCTCATTACTTGTATAATTCTAGTAGGTCTTTTGAAGCAGACTTTGGCATTTGATTTTGCATTGCTGTAAACATATTATGATGAACATGAATCAACAAGAAGCCAGAGTTCTAGACTAAGGATTATGTTTTATTACAGTATGTAGCTCTGGTGACCGGCGACAATTGACCAACCTTGTTGACTCTAGTGCATTGCAGATTCTTTTTAGAATGTTGTTTCCTCTGTGTAGTCCATACATGGGTGTTTGTGTGCACCGTATGTCTGAATCTGGAAATTTGAACAAGCATCGTCCATTGTCTTGCACATGAAAAGTAGTTCTCATTTTGCTCCAGACTGAAGGTATAAGAGGCAGTGCAGGCTGATAACTTTCCAGTTCCTTCTTATGGCCTGAGTTGGAACCCCATTTTCAGAGATTTCTCCAGCTTTTCTCTGTGATAGCCTGTAAGTAGATATCATACAGTTTTATTGTTTTTATGTTAGTTCAGTGAGTATAGCTTCTTTTTCCACACACCGAGGATTCCCTCCCTATAGTCTGGGATTATGCCCAGAATCTCAGGTGTTCAAGAACTGTGTCCTTCCCTCACTGCTTCTCCATGAGCCATGATCACCAATGCTGTCTCTATTGTTTGGATCTGTTGGTTTCATCAGTGACTCCAGCTCTGAAAGACAAGGACCATCAACTGCTACTTCCATCCAAAAGCGCTGGACCTGACTGTTCATTAGTACTGGCCCACCCTTCAAAGGATCACCCAGCTACAACTTCCTGGGACATGTCAAATCCATGGTCCTAACCATCAAAATGCCCTGAACACAGGTCATGCGAACACCTACGTTACACTGAGGATATATTTCTCTCTTACTTTCAGTCTTCTTTCTTCTCCAGCTCAGTCCTCCTGAGGGGCATTGTCACACTGGAAGATGAAACTGCTTTGGTGACAAAAGAGCCATCCCCTTTCCAGCTGTCAGGCAGGAACATCCACCCTTTAGTACTTTTGGCTTCATGAATGGAGAGAGAACAGTTCTCAGATATGGATGAGTCAGCTGCCCCAGATGGTCATCTCCTCATGGAGAACTGAGGTCTGATAGGCACTTGAGGAGACCTAACCACCCTCCTCACAGATATGACATCATATCTGCACTGGGGCCTCCACATCTAGTTGATTCCTCCTTTTGGCTTTATAGGGGTTTTTAGGACCCCCATGGAAGATACTCCAGATCCATTCATAAGTCCATTTTAACTCCCACACAGATAAATTTTATCAAAGCAAGAACTTTCCTCTCCATGGAAAAAATTCAGTGAATGAATTTCAGCAATCTGATAGCACAGATTACCTGAAGACAGAGTTCTCTGATTAAGGTATGCTTTTCTTTTCTAGGCCACATAATCTCATGCACTTGTGATTACCATTTGCCAGGCTTCATCTACACTGTCTGACTGGAACTGGGCCTATAATCTTCTAATCAAACATGGATCACGTCAATACCAAAGTGACCATTCCCATCATTCTAGCTTCTGGTCAAATTTGCATCAAATGAGAGTTGATATCCCCTTCATCAATCCTGCCCCGGAGTGGGTTGGGGTGCTCATCTCAACAACTACGCCGTACCAGGTACCTGGACCCATAGGAGGCCAGCCTGCACATCAGTCTACTGGACATGAGGGTGGTGTGCCTGGCAGGCAGGGCTTTTCTTTCACTTGTTCGTTCTTTCTATATCCAAGTAATGTCAGACAACATCACTACACAGTCTTTTGTCTTAATAGGGCAGAACAAGATCTCCTTCCCTTAGCAACATTTTCCATTTCCTTACCTGTTCATGAAGGTTGCATTTTTAGTTGCTATTCCCTGAATGAGGAAGGTGAGTGAAATAGGAGTGCTCATGGCAGAACCACATATACTATTTTGCACAAGGGAAAGGTCTTCCTTCGTTTCCATCCTAAATTCCCCTCTCCCGCCACTCCTGAGTTATTTCTGAGTTCCATGATAACCAAACAATCTACTTACTTGTTTTCTTCCTGAAACCCCATGCCTCTGCTAAGCAGAGGAGACTTCACTCCCTCAATATCAGATGTACCTCACTGTTCTAGCTGCAGAGGACCAAATCTATCAGAAAATCACCAAGACTATTTATTGCCTTAGCAGAAAGGTTGAGAGGACCACCTATATTCTCTGAGAGTCTCTAAATAGATTTCTGGGCGCATCATCGTGAACTATCAGATAGCACACTTCCCACTACCACAAGAGCACAAACTGCCTGTTTAGCATCGTTACAGAAAGTACCTTTACAGAACATTTTCAGAGTGGCCAACTAGAGTTCCATTCATACAGTCACCAAACATTGCAGACTAGTTTAGGCCTCCACTGCAGTTTCAGTGTTGTAGGAACTGCAGAACTTCAGGCCTCCTTGCTGCCAATGTCCTTTCACCCACCTCTGGCCTGAATACAAGTATAAATTACCTACGTGTAGAATACATGTAGGGACTAGCAGTTGAAGAAGAAATAGAGATTACTTAGCTATACCTGGAAGTTCTTCAAAATGTGTGGTCCCTATCTGTATTCCATTATCCACCCTCTGTCCCCTCTTGTTTGGATCCTACTGGATTTGCAGTAAGAAGAGGAACTACAGAGGTATGAGTCCACAGTGTATCTTACACTTGCAGTCTGGAGTACAAGGAAAAGTACTGTGAGTGTGCAGGGCAACAAACTACTTGTTAGAATTTATAGACTTGGGCTTATTGTGTGCACATACAGATACAGTACAGATAGGGAAACATATGTCAAAGAACCTCCACTTATAGGAAAACTACCTGTTTTATGTTCTTATTTGTCTTTAAATGTCACAATAATGCTGAGCAGTTCTAAGCACTATATTATTATTAGAAAAATCTTGTAATATTCATGTGATCTCCTTGTCTGTAGAAAACACACTACACTTTCTGTGGCGAGAGTTCATTACTCCAGACGGTGTAAAACTCTACTATAATCCATTTACTGGCTGGTGAGTTTTAGTTTTGTTTTGTAGAGGGAACACCACTGTTATGACAGCACCTAAGCATGCTACTTTCTGAAAATTTTGTTAGAAACATTTTAGGAAGAGCAGTGGATAAATAACAATTGTGCCTTTTCAGTTAGTAAATGCAAAATAAGTATGAAAGAAGAAAATAAAATGGGGTGTGGGATGGAAAGGAAAGTTTGTAAATTGTAGGTTAAAGGTATCAGTATATATGGTGTAGTAACTTATTTTAGTTTAAGTATAACAGATACAGTCTTTTTTAATTGATGATTTGGAGGCTACAATCGTTCAGCTTTCTGTTCCAAGTTTTTAAAGATTACACCAAAGAGACAGTGTACGCTTTTATTTTTCTGTTGATCTTGGACATGAAAATGAATGAATACAGTTACTACTATTGCTAAAAAAAATTATGAGTTTGGGGAAGTACATTTTGGTTTGTGTACTGTAGTTTACAGTTGCTTTACAGACATTTTGTTTATCCTAACCTTTGGAAAATTATGCAAGTTGTTTTGTGATCTATATAAACATAGCCCCCAAAGCAATTTTCTTTAACACAGATACATATTTCTCTCTATATATGTATCTTGCAGAAATTATTCATGATCACTGCTACTTTGAACATGTACTAGTCTTGTACTCACATTAAGTTTGTAACTTAAGTTTTGTTTGGTTGCGTCTTCAATCTTTAGCATTATCTGTGAACACCCAATTGCTGGACCTCAATGGCCTGGAGGAATCCTGGCAGATGAGATGGGTCTTGGGAAGACGGTAGAGGTACTGGCTGTTATTCTGACCCATACCCGACAAGATGTTAAACAGGATGTTCTGATGCTACCTGAGGTGAGAGAACTATAGTCGATTTTGGGAACAAAAAAGCTGTTTTAATAGTTGAGGCATGTTTCCCCTATTTAGCTATCATTTTTTTGTGTGGGAAAGTCTATAATGAAAAGCTGTTAAATAAAAATGAAAAAAAAAGTCTGTCTGTTAGCATGTGGTCCTTGTTGATGTGAATAGAAGAACAGTATAAAATATTATGAGGAGCTGTTTGTATTGTTCATCATTGATGTGACTGAAGAACACAGTCTCAGTTATAGGCAAGTTACCTAATTAGCTTGTTTTTTCAGAAAATGGGATGGTATAGGTGTAGACTCCAGTTAAAGTGGATTTTAGCTTAGACTTATAACATAAATAACGGATCAAATTGTGGCCTGGTATGAATGCATGCACATTCCATTGTTTTTAGTGGGATACCTTTATTCATATGAGTATAGAATCTGGCACAGTATGTGTGGTGGATTTTCTCATTCCTATTCTATTGTGTATTACATTCTAACTCAGGGGTGTCAAACATGCGGCCTGCAAACCTCTTCCATCCAGCCCGTGACTGTGCTTCATGGGACTACGCTCTCTCTCCATAACAGAGAGAGAGAGTGTGCTCTCGTGGAGCTCAGTCTCGCATACACAGTGCTCTCTTGATGCCACAAGAATGCCCTAGTAGTTCGATTTATGGTATGTACGGCCTACTTGAAGTACATTTAAGTAAAATCTGGCCTGCCATAGCAAATGAGTTTGACAACCTGTCTAGCTAGATTACAGGTACACAAATGGTAATATTACTGAGAGACTGTGTAATGGCTCAGAGGGAGCTGCAATAATGACTGTTGCTAAATATGTTTTCTGTTAGGGTTTTTAACCAACCTATTTGCTATTTAGACTTTAAGGCCAGCAAGGACTATCCTGATCATCTAGTTCCTGTACATTTCAGGCCACAGAACCTCACCCACCCACTCCTGTAATGGCTTCCTAATCTCTGGCTGGGTTACTGAAGTCCTCAAGTCATGATTTTAAAGACTTCAATTTACAGAGAATCCACCGTTTCCTCTAACTTGAACCAGAAAGTGACCTGAGCCCCAAGCTTCAGAAGAAGGCAACCACCCCCACTGTCCCTGCATCTCTGCCAGTATGACTTGAAGGAAAATTCCCTCCTGACTTCAAATATGGCAATCAATTGGACCTCAAACATGTCAGCAAGACCCACCAGCCAGACATCTGGAAAAGGGCTCTCTGTAGGAACTCAGAGTCCTCCCCATCTATTGCCCCATCTCTGGCCATTGGGGATATTTTCTTCGGGCAGTCACAAATTGGCATGTGACCCATCACATCATACGGTTCCCTCCCATAACTTATCAAGCTCAATTTTTAAAAAAAATTACAGGTTTTTTTTTCACCCCCACTGCTCTTACCTGTTCCAGAACTTCACTCCTCTTATTGTTTAAAAATCTTCATCTAATTTCAAGCCTAAACTTGTTGATGGCCAGTTTATATCCATTTGTTCTTGTGTCCACACTGACATTTTGTTTGTACAACACCTAGCACAATGGGGTCCTGGTCTATGTTTAGGGCTTGTAGGCACTACAATAATACAAATACATAACTAGAGCCCTGCAAATCCGTGGATATCTGCATTATATCCATGGATATCTGCATCCGCAGATACAATGTGGATAGCCGCAGACCATTTCTTGCAGATGCAGATTGGTTACGGATACACATGTTTGTATCTGTGCAGAGCTCTATACATAACTTGATGAGAAAATGGAAAGTTACAATAGGGTATTGAACCCTGTCGTGGATTGCGTCCCCCACTGGCCTCTCAAGTGGGGAACTTCTGAGGGGCGCAAATATGTGGGGGGGGCTTCCGTGACGTTACAACTCTAGTTAAAACCACCCTTCCAGTCAGGGCAGCACAACCCAGCAGCCAAAGAGTCAGTAGCACAAGCCCTCAGGTCAGGGCAGCCTGACCTAATGGTCACAGGATCAGTAACACAAGCCCTCCAGTCAGGACAGTCTGGCCTAGTGACCACAGAGTCAATAGCACAAGCCCTCAAGTCCAGGCAGTTCAGCCTAATGGCCACAGAGTCAGTAACACAAGCCATTAGGTCAGGACAGTCTGGCGTAGTGTACGAGGAATGGGGGGAATGGTGCCCAGGTAGGGGGGCTCAGGCCCTCCCACTCCACTGAGCCGCAGCCCAGGGCCCTAGGGGTGCCGGCGGGGATCCCAACCCAAATACACCGGCCTCTGGCCACTCAACCCCAGACCCTATAACCCAGGTCCCCTACGCTGCTTCCTACCCAGAGAAAAGGTATTCCTCCTGTTTAGTCCTGGTCTGTGCCTGGTAACTCATTCCTCCGGAGAACTCTGGGATCCACTTGCTACAGTCCGCGTCGGCTGGCTGTCCTCAAAGCGGCTGTCCCAAGATGACTGCTTCCCGCTGACTACTCGGAGAGCTTCCCTCTCCTGAAGCTGGTGACTGACCACACTCCTGAGAGGGAGCTTCAGGCAGAGATTCTTCCTCCTCCCTGGTCAGCCCCAACTGAGCTTATCTGCCTTCCTTTATACTGGGGCAGCAAACGGAGCATGCCCAGCAGGGCTTATGGGGCGGGGCTTCTGCCGCACACAGGGTTTGCTGAGCTTCTTTAGTGCTGCTCACCCTGTCACAAACCCAAACAGAAATATTTCAAACTTTGGAAAATCTGACCTTTGTGAAGTAAAGGCAATAAACAGGAGCATAAATTACAGCCAAAATAGATTTCAAAGCTTAAATAATTTAAGTATATTAACACCCTCTCCCCCAAGATACTATTTAAATATTTATCAGAGGCAGGAACTCTGCAAAATATCAGTTAGTTCTTCGAGTGATGTCCCCGTGGTGCTCCACATTAGGTGTAGGTGTGTCCTTGCGCTGCGGATCGGAGCTCTTTTAGCAGTTGTCCTCGCAGTCGCACGTATGTCCAAGGTGTCTTGTGATGGCCCCAGCGCGGGTTTGGCAACTTGCAACCTCCTCCTGTCAGTTCGTTTTCAACTGCCCTCAGTGGTGGATGGCGCTTTAGGGCATTCAGCCCTTCCTTTCTCCTCAGACCTGAAAACAGTTAGAAAATAGATAGAAAAATTATTAGTTACTTAGCTTCTTTAATTTTTATCTTATCTTAGCTTAATTCTTAAAAAGAAAAGAAAAGAAAAGTGGCTGCTTTTGCTGCGGTGGCTTTTAGCTGTGGTCTTTTTCCATTCCTTTCCAACTTCTTAGTTAGTTAGGACAAGTTTTTCCTCTTGTTTGTCCCTCCTTCTCCTAGCTAATTAGACTTTCAGAGAAATGCCGGGCTCTCCAGGCTTCAAGAGATGCTCGACCTGCAACGAAGCGATCCCTGTCTCTGAAGGGCACTCCCAATGTGTCCACTGCTTGGGAGAAACACACGTACCTCAGAAGTGTACCCACTGCGCCAACCTCAGTACAAGGGCGTGAAAAGACGGAGATCTGAGGCTCAATTTCCTCCTAATGGAGAAGTCCCTTAGGCCATCCTCCGACCCGGGTCCTGATCACCAAAAAGCAACTCAGGACCATAGGAGGAGAACTTCCTCCCCAGCCAGATCCACAACTTCAAACAGGTGACGCTCGCCTAAGAAAAGATCCCCTAGAGGTAATACTCATGAGGCTTTAGGTTCCTCGGGTAAAAGCTCTGCCAGGAAAGCATAGGACCCGAAGCATCCTTCACAGCAGTCAAGCTCGGCTAATAAACGCTCCTCCACTGCTCTGGCACCAAAGAAATCAACGGTGCAGAAGGAGCAGGAACCACCAGCACTGACACTGATGCCTCAGAATACAACGGCACCACACCTGGCACCGACAGCCCAGCCAGCACAACTTCAGCCACTGAGAGCTGAAACTGCTACAGCACCGTCAGATTGTAATTCCCCAAGCAGGGATCCGATGACAGCTCCTTTAGCTGATTGGCACCGTAATAAAACTCAGAAACAGCGCCACCTATTGCCACCTCACTCACATAGCTACAGATCTCCTGCACATTCACAGCTGTCACTACCTCACTCACTCTGGTACCCTTATGCTGACATGGAAGATGGAGCTCATTTCTCCTCCGAGCACTCATCCCCAACAAGAACATATATAGAACATAAACATTATACACCACGACGTCGTCATGACTGCCATGCATACTTCGATCCTCCTTGCTGTTACCTACACAGGGCATATCACAGAGGGAGGAGAGAAAGACATACATATTCTCCATGCTACAGAAGGCAACACAGGCTATACAGCGAAAGATCCACTACAAATATACCTCCCACTGAAGCCCCATCAGTTTCTTCACCAGGAGCCCCAGAAACTGCACTCTCAATTGAAACAAGAACGGAGCAGGAGCCCATCTCACCAGCACCGGATTCAAACCCACCAGATGAAGCTCTAATTCCATCTACTTCTAACCACGTTGATGACCCAAAACAATTCAATGAACTATTCAGAAGAGTGGCACACGAATTAGAAATCCCACTTGAAGAGGTGACTGAGGCACAGCATAAATTGCTTAAAATATTGTACAACACGACTTCAACCAAAATAGCAATCCCTATGGACAATGCTCTCATGGATCCTGCAAGTATTATATGGCAAACACCAGCCTCAATTCCCCCTATGAACAAACGCAACGACAGAAAATATTGCATACCACCGAAAGATATGGAATTTCTGTTCATCCACCCTCCACCAACCTCCCTCGTCATAGATGCAGCAAACCAGAGGAACAAACAACCTGCTTTCAAACCTACTCCGCAGGACAAGGAATGAGAGTGGCAAATTACTCAGCATTACTGTCAATAATAATCATACCATCTATTTCCAAGGGGGTAGCCGTGTTAGTCTATTGTAGAAAGACAACAGAGTCCTGTGCACTTTTAAAGACTAACAGATTTATTTATCGCATGAGCTTTCGTGGGAGAAAATCCCACTTCGTCAGACGCTTTGAAGATGGCCATCTTCAAAGTGTCTGAC
>ML685888.1:4019010-4047828 GCA_007922175.1 Pelusios castaneus | reverse complement strand
ACCACTCAACAGATTTGTGAAATAACAAAGGTTCAAGATGGTGACACTGAACACCATAATCCCCATGTTGCAGCGAGGAGATTGGTTCTCATCCCTTGACCTCAAAGATGCCTATTTTCATGTCACTATCCACCCCCTCTCACAGACGCTTCCTATGATTTACGGTAGCAAGACAACACAACCAAAACAAAGTACTACTGTTCGGTCTATCCATGGCCCCACGAGTATTTTCCAAAATACTATCAGTCGTCACAGCATTCCTAAGAACAAAAGGAATTACGATAATCCCATATCTCGATGACTGTCTCATCACAGCACAATCAGAACGAAGTGCCACAATAGCAACACAATTAACCAGAAATCTGTTCCAACAGCTGGGCTTCAAGTTGAATATGGAAAAATCCACTCTGTTCCCTACACAGGAACTCGACTTTATAGGAGCGCATCTAAATTCCACAACAGCCAAAGCCTCTCTACCCAAGCCTCAATTCTCAGCAATACAAGAGCACGTCTCAGTGCGAGTAATCCTTCAACTTCTTGGACACATGGCTGCCACCACATCAGTAGTAATGCACGCCAGACTTCACATGAGGGCCATTCAGTCTTGGCTCACGACTGTCTACGGACCGTCCAGACACAGCATCAGCGAAAAACTCATAATTCCTCCCAAGATCAAAGAGTCATTACATTTGTGGACTCTGGAAAACAACATCATGACCGGAGTACCCTTTACACCACCACAACCAACCATCGTGATCAGCCTGGATGCATCCCTACTCGGATGGGGAGCACATCTAGACGATCACATTGCATAGGAAAGATGGTCAAGGACAGAATCCGCCCTCCACATCAATGTCCTAGAATTAAGGGCTGTGAGAAATGCATGCAAGTACTTCCTTCCATTCATAAAAGGAAAAACAATAAAAATAATGACAGACCATGTTGCATGCATGTTCTATATAAACCGGCAAGGAGGAGCACGATCCCCCTCCTTATGTGCCAAAGCTGTCAAGCTCTGGAATTGGTGCATACGCCATTCCATACACATAGCAGCAGCCTACCTACCGGGCAACCAGAACACAATTGCAGACATACTAAACAGGTTCTTCCCACACAATCACGAGTGGCAAATCAACGATGTCCAACTAAAAGACATATTTGCACGATGGGGCACCCTATTAATTGACCTATTTTCCCACCCAAGAAAACAGGAAACTCCACAAATTCTGTTCAAGAGCAGGCACAGATCCAAAATCATTAGGAGATGCCTTTCTCCTCAAATGGACACAGGGACTACTTTATGCTTACAAATCAATTCCTCTCATTCCCAAGGTAATTCAGAAAGCAAAGATGGACCAAGCAAAAATAATTCTCATTGCCCCTTTTTGGCCAAGACAACCACGGTTCTCAGAGCTGCTTCGCCTATCAGCCTGCAAACCAATAACACTCTATCCGACACCAGACTTATTGACACAGAATCAAGGTCACCTTCACCACCCAGAAATACACAAATTGCACCTGACAGCATGGCTCCTAAATGGTTCCAACAAACAGAATTGGAATGGTCAGGAGCAGTCCAGCACATTCTATTAAACAGCAGAAAGCCTTCCACTAGAAAAACCTATCTGCAGAAATGGAAAAGGTTCCAGTTGTGATGCATAAACAGGAGCATCCCTCCAAAATCCTCCTCAATTCCGAATATCCTCGAATACCTCTTGGAGTTAAAACAAACAAAGCTGTCAATCAGTTCAATTAGGGTTCACCTCGCAGCAATCACCACCTTTCATGATGCAGTTAATGATGCCTCACTTTTCAGTCACCCAACAGTTAAGAGGTTCCTAACAGGACTGCAGAGGCTATATCCAGATATCAAACCCCCAGTGATTCCATGGGACCTAAACCTGGTGTTGCGAACGATCATGAAACACCCGTTTGAACCATTAGTGTCGTGCTTGCTCTACTATATGTCCATGAAGGTATCCTTCCTCATAGCAATAATGTTGACTCGAAGGATTAGGGAACTCAATGCCCTCATGGCAGACCCACCGTTCACCCCTTTCTACAAGGACAAGGTGACATTGAGACCTCACCCTAGGTTACACCCGAAAATGGTATCGCACTTCCACAGTAATGACCCATACATGTACCTACCTTTTATCTGAAACTGCATAAGTCACCACAGGACGTAACACAACACACACGATGTCAGATGTGCCGTATCCTTTTACCTAGAAAGGACAAAAACATTCAGGAAAACCAACAAACTGTTCTTATCCATTGCAGAACGTTCTAAGGGTGAGTCCACATCAAACCAGAGACTATCAAAATGGATAAAAGACTGCATACATATATGCTATGACCTTAATTTACAGCAACACCCGCACGAACTTAGAACACATTCCACCAGAGCGGTATCCACTACAACTGCTTTCTTAAAGAGCGTAAACATCATAGATATATGCAAGGCCGCAACCTGGTCATCTATACACACCTTTACTAGCCATTATGCTATAGATAAAGCATCTGCAAAAGACGCAAACGTAGGACATGCAGTCCCACCTCCAGTGATAGATAATTGCTACATAGTCACCTAATGTGAAGCACCACGGGGACATCACTCGAAGAAGTAAGAGCAGTTGCTCACCTGTAGTAACTGGTGTTCTTTGAGATGTGTGTCCCCATGCATGCTTCACTACCCGCCCTCCTTCCTCTCTACTTTGGAGTTTTCTCTTTCCAGGTAGATGCTCCGTGGTAGAAAAGGAACTGACAGGAGGGGGTCGCGCGCTGCCGAACCCATTCTGGGGCCGTCACGAGACACCTTCAGCACATGTGCGACCACAAGGACAACTGCTAAAAGAGCTCCGATTTGCAGCGCAAGTACACACCTACACCTAATGTGGAGCGTGCATGGGGGGGGGACATCTCGAAGAACACCATTTACTACAGGTGAGCAGCCACTTTTTCACTGGATCACCAGAGTTAAAAGGAGCAATTAAGAAAGACAGAGAAAAAGCTAAATGTTTGTTTTTGTTTTTTACACTGGTCTTCACTGCTAAGAATGTTGAGATTTCTGCTTTAGATCTGCTCTTTTCTGCTAATAAGGATGGTGATTTCTTGGAGATTGTGGTATAAGAAAAAGAGGCGCTGAAGCAAACTGATACATTAAAAACCTGTATAGTTTTATCTGTGTTGGTCCAGAATATTAGAAAGACAAAGTAAATCTTTTATTGGGCCAGCTTCTGCTGGTGAGAGAGACAAGCTTAGTGGCTCCAAAGCTTGTCTCTCTCACCAATAGAAGTTGGTTCAATAAATGATAATTACCTCACTGACCTTGTCTATCAGATTAAAAAGCAGTAAGTAATAAGGCCTTGATGATAGTCAGGAGTTCAGCTGGAATTTAAGTATGAAGTGATGGAGATGCTAACAAAATATGCAATTTCTCATTAAAAACAGACACTGTTCCTGAGCATTTGATGGTAGCAGATGTTGCACCTATATTTGCAAAAGGATGATCTGGGAAATTAGAGACCATTAAATCTTATAGGGGTACCTAGGTAATTGGTTGAAATGTTAGGAAAATTGTCTCAGTAATCTTTTAGAATTCTATTAGCTTGTCAGTATGGTGGTGCATAAAGAAGAACCAGGGGACATAATTTTATTTAGGCTTCCTAAAGGCTTTTGACAAAATTCCACACAAAAGGCTACCAATTAAACTAAGTGGAGGTGAGGTAAGAGGCAAACTGCTTAGGAGATGGAAACCAAAGAGTAGGATTAAATGGTCTGTTTTCATCATGACAAAATATTAACAGTGGAGTGCCTTAAGGTTACACACTAAGCCTTATGCTGTTTAATATTTTTTAATTCTATGAAAAGCAGGATAAATACTGAGGTAGCAAAATTTGCAGATTACTCACAATTTTTTAGGTTAGTTTGTACCAAAGAAGATTGTGAGAAAGTTCAGAGAGAGATAAAACAAGCTAGGTGAATGGGCAACATGATGGAAGATTAAATCCAGGGTCAATTAAAGTACTTGTACACTTTCTCAGTTAACTATATAAACTCAAGAAAAGAACCTGAACATCATTCTAGATGGCTAAGTGAAGACCTCCACTGAATGTGCAGAGGCAGTTAAAAAGCTGACAAGATGGTTACAATGCATAGCGAATGAGATGGAGAATAATTCAAAGAATATTATATTGTTATGTAAATTGGGGTGGCGTGAAATGTTGCATGCAGTACTGAAGTACCCATTTAAAAAAGGATAGTACAGAACTAGTGTGGTCAAGGACCTAGAAAAAATTGTTACATGAAGAAAGATGGATTGTTACTTAAGAAATGAGACAAATAAGGAGGGACATGATAAAAGTTTATAAAATCATGAATTGTTTAGAAAAAGTAGATCAGGAACTTCTATTGTCTCCTATCATAAGAATAAGGGCACATTCAATTAAATTGAAAGGTGTGAATTTCAGAGCTGGTAAAAAGAAATACTTGTTCATGCAAAATGTAATTAAACAAATGTTTCTCAACCTTTAGTGGACCGGGGAACACCGAAAGGTATTAATTACTTTATGTGGAACACCTGATGAAAACTTCCTTGAAAAAGCCACTCGCCACATTGCTTCTACCCTGTCTCTACTCAGCCCCAGTGGGGAGGGGGTCAGGGTTGGGCACGGAACACCTTCACTGTGTCCACAGAACACCAGTTGAGAAACACTGAATTAGACCATGAAACTCATTGCACAGGAAATTGGGCTAAGAACTTAGAAGCTAAGAATTTAACACAAATTGAAAAAGGATTGGATATTTATATGAATATCAAGAATATCCAGATTTATAATTAATAACAGCAGTTTTAGAAGGGCTATTAAATCAATGCTTCAGAATTTTTCAATTTCAACCTATTAAAGATGAGGATAAAATGTAATGTGGAGGGCAGATTATTCCACTTCTGCCTACCACGGTTCTGGTACCACTCTTTGAAGCACCCGGCTCTGATCACTGTCCAAAGGAGAATAGAGGATTAGATGGAGCTTGGGTCTGATCCTGTATGGCAATTTCTGTGGTTCTGTGAAGATTTTTAATGGGGAACTGTTGACTTTGAAGTAAAAATGCTTTTTGCTCGTCTGCTAATTAGAAATACTAATTACATGAAAAAGTTCAAAATTCTTTCATAGATATACATCCTCCTACCATTATTGAATGTTGTCTCTATTAGGGTAAATTGGTGAACTTCTTCGTTCCACCTCAGCCTACTGAAGGAAACAAAAATAAAAAACCAAAGAAAGTGGAGCTTAAGTCAAAGGAGAAAGTACAGTATCCCAGTAAGTATTCATGAAGAAACAAAATTTATGTAAAATAGATTGTTTACTGAGTTTGTATTGCAGTTTACCAGGAGTTGCTCCTAATTTATATTAGGGGAGCAGTTTACTGATGCACTTATCTCTAAAGCAGAGGTATAGTTTTGCTCAAGAATATAACAGTGCACTCTGGGAACTATAATCCTTTCTAATAAATCCATTTTAAAGATAAAATCAGCTGTTGGCTGCATTGTAGAACTCGATGCAGCACAGTTTTGCTTGGCGTAGAACCATTGCAGCAAGATAGTTTCTTGGCCAGACCAAAGTATTGTACTTGCATATCTCTGTGACAGTGTTGAATGTCTTGATTGAAAAGTAATGGTCTGCCAGACTAGCTTGAATAGGACTGCTTACTCCATTGTCAATCTTAGTTTTTCATGGCAACTTTTAATTCACTTGCAGGCAATGCATTTACAGAGCTGCATCAATACGTTTTCTCCCATGTAACTTTTCATTTTATTTGAGCCATAGTTTCATTCTGCATGTAGGCTTACGGGTGATGATATTAGCAGCTGTCAAGGAAATGAATGTGAAGAAGGGAGCTTCGATCATTGCAATATTTAAGTATGTCAGTGCCATATATAGATACGACATACAGAGAAACCGCCGTCTTCTCAAAAGAGCTTTGGAAAAACTAATTGCAGAACAAGTAGTGGAACGGGTTAAAGGTCATGGTCTGGCTGGATCTTTCAAACTGGGGAAGAATTACAAGGAACAAAAGAGGCATGAGAGAACAAAAAAACAGGTAAAATTAAAGTTGAAAATATCAGTTAAGGCAAATTTTGCATGGAGGTAATTTATTTTTTCCAATTACATGTTGCCACAGTGGTGCTATATAAAGGATTGCCTAGTAATACTTGCTTGATGGTATAGACTTTTTAAAAAAACAAACAACCTGAAGCATTTGCTTTGAAAATAGAAATAAAGAATTACAGCATGTAGACTTTACCAAAAAGAAAATAAAAATAAAACACAAAGTAAGTCAGGTTTTGCAGTTAAAATCTTTGGTTGTGTCCTCTTTACATTTTTTAAGACATTGCTGTAAGGGTTGGCGGACATTACTTTTATGATCAAGATTCTGTGAAACATTAGGTGAAATCCTAAGGTAATATTAAGAGAATTTGGTCCTCAAAAACTGTCTCAAACTAGAAGATGAATCTAGTGTTTAGTCCCAAGGTGTCTATACTTCCTCATTAAAGAGCAAAATAATCTGGTGGTTAATTTTAACTTTGTTTTAGATAACAAGAAGTCCTGGAGGGATACAGGAGACACCCTTGCCTAACGTTAACACTCAAACCAAAGAATCAGCAAGTAGGGTCACATCTTCAGAAAATGTTAAATCATCCGAGCTGGTAGACATCCCTGCAGAAGAGCATGACTACTGTACAACTAGCAAAAGTAATAAGTCTGAGATTGTCCAAGAGACTTGCATACAAGAAGAAAACCTTCAGCCAAGAGTTAAGAACTTGAAGTGTGCCGATTTTCAAGGCAAACTCATGTCCAGTGACTCCACTGGTCCTGTTATCGGAGCACCTATAAATACAGATGATGCTGAAGTTCTAAAGGACCAGTTCTCCAACTCCCAAGAGCATGCTGGCAATGTCATACAGCATGCCAGTTCCATTTTTCCATTCAATACATCTGATTATCGTTTTGAATGTATTTGTGGTGAGCTTGGCCTGGTTGACTGTAAGGCCCGTGTGCAGTGCCTGAAGTGCCACCTATGGCAGCATGCTGAGTGTGTGAACTACAAAGAGGAAAACTTGAAGAGTAAGCCCTTTTATTGTCCCCACTGCCTAGTGGCAATGAAACCAGTTTCTACAGGAGCAACTCTGATAATCTCCCCAAGTTCTATCTGCCATCAGTGGGTGGATGAGATCAACAGGCATGTAAGATCATCTTCCCTTCGAGTCCTGGTAAGATGATTTCATCTCATCTTCTCACACCTGGAGTTGATTTACAGATTGGAAGAAGAAAACAAGCTTTGCTGGTTTAGCAACTCCCAGTGGGTTTATAGAATCATAGAGTTTAAGATCAGAAGGGACAACCAGATCATTTAGTCTGAACTTGCATGCATCACAGATCACCAGCACCAGCCAGCCCTCCTCACTAAATTCAGCGACTGAAATTAGACCAAACTGTGACACAGCTCACAGAAGATTAGACCATTCTGTGTTACAGGGAGAGAATAATAGTGACCAAGGTACACCAGGCCCCTGAAGTAGCAGGGAAAATGATTATGTGAGATATACCCAGATAATTCTGACAGTTTTTTCCCACACTCACACACTGCAGAGGAAGACAAACCATTGAAATCACTTGGGGGGAAATTGCTTCCCAACACCACAATTAGTTATAGTGATCAGTTACACCCTGTGCATGTGAGCTAGAACCAATCAGCCAAGGACTTGAATGAGAGAATGTTCAATGCCATCTCGGAGCATTGGCTCATCCCATCCAGTGTCCTGCCCTGGGCATCTTTATTGCTTCAGAGGCAGGCAACCAAAAATCTGCAGAATACATTGGAGGGAGGAGCGAATCCCTTCCTGACACTTTTGCAAGTGGCTGTCAAAAACCATGAATTGTGAGCTTTTAGGAACAGAAGACATAAACCAGAAGTGAGCCCTGGAGCTGAGCCCTGCCCTCCTACCCTCAGAAGAAACTTAATCATACAATTACACTGATAAATTTGTCCAGCTCTCTTTAAACTAATTGCAGTGTTTGCCCTCACAGTTTGTATTGGGAAGCTGTCCCAGAACCTTACCTCTGTGAAGGTTAGGAATGTTTTTCCAGTCTGAATTTATTCATTTCCAATTAATATGCATTTGTTGTTAGAACAACGTTGTTCTTTAGTTTAAACAGCTCTTCATTCTCCCTGATGTTTACTCTTCTGATGTATTTATACAGAGCTAACCTATCCTCCTCAGTCGTCTTTGGTTTTTTAACTTTGAATCAACAGGTCATTAAGTTGATTTAGCCGAATAAACTAAAATGAAGAAAATATTTTCTCTGCGTTTGCAAAAGCAGGTTTAGCATGTCAACAAACTCTGGTTCCAGGTGCTTAGTGACTTTCATCAGTTCAGTTGTTTTGACTTTCTTTAGAACTTTGGCAGCAAACATGGTACTGCATATTTTTAATGAAATTTAAATGTTTTTAATAGAGTAGAGTACATTTAGGCATTTAACATAGGTTGTCATAATTTCAAATTTAATTTTTGAAAAATAAACCTGTTAAGTTTTAATAAAGTCTGATTTTTATTTTAATTTGTCTACAGGGTCTCTGTACATCAGTTCCACACAAACAGCTCATTGACAAAGGTTTCCCTTTTTTTCCCCAATATAGAATGAGCATGGAAGTAGCATCTTCAGAGTAAAAGCTTGTGCATAGTCTCTTAGTGTATGTCTACACTGCAGCTTGATGCCCATGGCTGGCTCCTGCCATCTGATTCGGTCTTGTGGGGCTTGGGCTGAACTTTTGGACCCTCCTACCACAAAGGGTCTTAGAGTCCAGGCTCCAGCCCAGTTCCCAACATCTACACCACAATTAAACAGCTCCTTAGACGGAAACCCGTGAACCCCAAGTCAGCTGGCACAGGCTTGTTGCAAGTGTTTAATTGCAGTGTAGTCATATCCATAATGACCCCTGATGAGTTAACCAGGAGGTTGCTTATCTGGAGCCATTGTGGGTATGTCTACTGCAATAAAACACCTGTGGCTGATCCATGTGAGCTGAATTGGGTTCAGGCTGCTGGGTTATGAAATTTCAGTGTAGACCTTTGGGCTCAGGATGGAGCCTGGGCTGTGGACATTGGGCTCCAGACTGAGGTTGAATGTCTACACTGTAATTTTATAGCCCTGAAGGCTGAGCCCTGTGAGCTCAAATCAGATGACATGAGCTATGTATTACATTGAAAATTCTGAGATAAAAGAGAGACAGATGCATATATTCTGTTACAAAGATACTTTTATTTATAAGGTTTTTGGTGGAAGATCACTACAGAAGGCTTATGTACTTTATTGGTGCTTTTGCTATGATCTTTCATATTCATTCCATGTGTTTAATTGATTCTTGTTAGAGATTCCTTGGAGGATAGAAATAATAGTCTACTCAAGTTCACACTTATTCTTAAAGGTGTTTGATTGCATGTTTCTGTTTTTGCCCATTCTACCATGATACTCTGCTATAGGAAAAAGGTTCATATTTTAACAGTTGCTTCATGTTAAATCCATGTCTAAGCAGCTATGTTCAAATACAACTGTCATATGAAGTACCAGAATCCTTTTTTTCTCATGAGGGGTAAAATCAATTGGGAGACCATATTTCCTTCTCATTATATAGTTCAATAATATACTTGAGTGTTATCAAATGACACCAAGTTATATAAGGAACATTTTTTAAGTGTGTGTTCTATAAAGATATCTTACACTTTCTGTTATGACATATTTTTTATCTTCAGTCTTTGCTCTTACGGTTATATATTTAAATGTGTGTAGGTGTATCAAGGTGTGAAGAAACATGGCTTCTTGCAGCCTCACATGTTAGCAGAGCAGGAGATTGTTATTACCACTTACGATGTCCTTCGCACTGAGCTGAACTATGTGGACATCCCTCATAGTAACAGTGAAGATGGGCGCCGTTTCAGAAATCAGAAGCGATATATGGCCATCCCAAGCCCCTTAGTAGCAGTAGAATGGTGGAGGATCTGCTTAGATGAAGCACAGATGGTTGAATGCACCACTGCAAAGGTGAGTATGTCTCCTAGGCATGCCTGTATTAAAAAAGTTTGACAAGATTATTGTAATTTAAAGGGGAAGAAAGATAAAGGTGCTTCTTGACTCTTAACATTATCACACACAAAATCATCTTTGTAATCTGTTGTTCAGAAGTTACTTATAGTTCACTTTCCCTTGAAGATGTTTACTATTAAATGCAGATATCACATGTATCTAGCTCAAAAATTATTTATCATAAATTATACCAATATTTTAAAGAGCTAGATCATCATATTGTATATAGTGCTTGATCGTTTCAGAGAACACAGTAGCCTGTTCAGTGAGGTGGTTTAGAGGCACAAATGTGTCCTTTAGGTCAAGAAAGTATAAAATAGTCAGCAATGAATCGAGGAGCTCTTTAGGTTTATTCCAGCAGTTTGCAGAGGGTATTATTTTAATTAGAGTTTGTCCACCAAGTAGCCCAAAGTAGGGAGATAAAAATGCCAACAGAAAAATCTTGCTCGCATAACAATTTATCCTTTGTTTTATGTGCATTACACCCCCTCCCCCCCACACACAGATAACTTATCTCTTGAAAACACTTTACACAGTTTGAATTAGATCTGTTATTATAGGTCTCATCAACTGTTCAGTGATCCATTTGTTTTTAAAATAAATGAAAGCATAATGAATCTGCTATATGTACCTACCATTTCCCCTCCCCACACCCTGTGTGTAAATAATAATATGGACACATTTATCATTTCTGCTCATATGTGTAGTCAGTAGTACAGGGGTTCTCACTCTTCCATAGTGTAAAGTGTCTTAATAGTCTCTTCCACTCCCTCTAATGATATATTCCCCAGATGGATGTTAAATAATCAATTGCTTACATGTAAAAGTAATGTCAGGAAAGTATTTAATATAATTTTAGCTGTCTTTTAATGGATGTTAGCATCTGGAAGTGAGGAGAACCTGGACCATATTTACAGCATACTCTGTCTGGAACATGCGAGAGTTCTTCAGGTATCTTTCTGAGATGTTGCTCTAGTGGATCGGTTCCTTTCTTCTACATGTAAGCAAATGTCATAGTTGCCATACATGTAGGGAAATCTTTGTTCGTGGAACCACAGTTAGTAAGTTCTCTTATTATACTAATGACAGTGTCTCTTCAACAGCCCAAGCTCAAATTCTTCCTGCCCATCATATATTATGTTGAAAATATCCACCTCTTACCTGTCAGTAAAAAATACTCTTCTCCACAGGCAGCTAGGTTACTAGTATTTTGCAAGCTAATGTGTACAATCATGGTTCTTCAGAGTAAGTGAGCTTTTTCTTAGCTTTTGCCATCTTTCCACATTTTTCAACTTGTTGTTATTCCTGTCTTCTCTTGTTAGGCTGCCGAAATGGCACTCCGTTTGAGTGGAATAAATCGCTGGTGTGTCAGTGGCACTCCTGTTCAGCGAGGCTTAGAAGGTAATCTTTATGTAGTAGTGTAGTGTGCTGGCGTGTGTGTGTGGCTTTTTTTTCCTTGATGAACTGGGGCTTCAGGAGGGACCACTACATTTGCCAGTTTTGATGCGCCTATCCTAGATTCCTGTAGTAGATATTTTATATTCCTATAGAAGAATCAACAGGTAAATTTTTTGGGGCATCTGATGAAGTGGGTTGGAGACCACAAAAGCTGATGCCCAAAGAAATTTGTTAGTCTTTAAGGTGCCACAGGTGTCTCATTGTTTTTGCTGTACACAGACTAACACGGCTACCCCTCTGGGAACTATAGAAGAATATGTGTCATTTGTAAGTCTTAAATGATTTCGTCTGTCATAATATTAAGATGCTATTGAAGGAATGAAACTCTACTAATTTGCTGCCACTTCTAAGGTGGTAGGCAGCAAACAATTGGTCCACAGCAAGTTCCAAAATAATGATGGTGAGCAATATTACTATTTTTAACAAGATCCTACGGAAAACTCCAACTCTTACAGAAAGTCTCAGATAATCTTTAAAGACATGTAAAACAGGATCTCGATATTTAAGGTCTCAGCTGAAAGACCGTAGCACACAGTAAACTGCATTGAGCTCTATTTGTTTTTCCTCAGAACTTAAGGGTAATTAATTGAATCTGCCTTTGTTTAAGCACTTAGGCTATGTCTACACTGGCAAATTAGTTCAAATTAAGGAGGCTTAATTCGAACTAACTAAAGCCATGGCTACACTAGGCTTTAGTTAGTTCGAATTAAGGGCTTCCTTAATTCGAACTAATAAGTTCAAATATCCTATTCTTAGTTCTTAGTTCGAATTAGCCGGCCATTGAAATGAATGGGGATCGCTAATTCGAACTGAGCAAGTGCTTGCTTAGTTTGAACTAACATTCCAGTGTGGCCATGCTAGTTCGAATTAAGCTAATTCGAACTAACTAAAATTAGTTCGAATTAGTTAGTTCAAACTAACTAATTCGAACTAATTTTAGTAAGTGTAGACATAGCCGTAGGTATTTCAAACCTGGTGACATGACTGTTGAAAACAATTTTTTTGGTGTGTGTGGTCTAAACAGCATGCAGTAAAATAATGTTCTTTTTTTTATCAGATCTGTATGGCTTAGTGCTTTTTCTTGGAGTTGATCCTTACTGGGTCAAACATTGGTGGGATCAACTTCTGTATCGACCTTACTGTAGGAAAAATCCTCAGCCTCTCTACAACCTAATTGCCTACATAATGTGGAGGTCAGCAAAGAAGGACGTGATTGACCAAGTAAATATGGACTTTTTAAAAAATTGTTTGTAAATAAAATATTTTTGGTGAAAATGCTATTTATTTATTTTGTTCTATTTTCCAGATTCAGATTTCCCCTCAAACAGAAGATGTACATTGGCTTCACTTTTCTCCTGTGGAAAGACATTTCTATCATCGTCAACATGAAGTGTGCTGCCAAGATGCACTAGCAAAACTCAGGAAAATTTCTGATTGGACCCTTAAACTTAGCAGCCTGGACAGGAGAACAGTCACTTCTATTCTGTACCCTCTGCTGAGGCTGAGACAGGCCTGCTGTCATCCACAAGCTGTTCGTGGGGAGTTCTTGCCATTGCAGAAAAGGTGAATTTTAGTGCTGCTTAAATTGGGCACTGAAGGCTTGATACTCACTGAAATCAATTGCAAAACTCCCATTTAAATCTAATGATGCAGTATGGAGGCCAGTGCTGTTACGGTACATAGAAATTGTACTTGGCAGTTGACATCTGCAGCTATGCTGTATTAGACATGATCTTATCTGATGTCAGAAGCTGAGAAGGTTACATTAAGGTTTTTATTTTTAGTGTTGTTATTTCCTGGGTGCTAGAAAAAGCAATGTTAGTTCTTCAGTATTTGGCACTTTTCCAGGGACTGGCCTTTTATTATGATGAAGTGGGGCACTGTGCTGATGGATATTTATGATGGAATACAAAACTCAAAGCTTTTTTTATGTTCTAAGTTCAGTGGAATTTATATTTAGTCTTCAGTGTTTGCTGTCAAAACGTTGCAATGTGCTAAAGCTTAGTCCGTAATGTGAATGTATTTCTGCTGTTTTCTGCCAACTTTTATTCCTCTGCTTTTTCCGTGCCTTACCTGTGTATCTATCCCTCTATTACTTTGTGTCCCTAGTCTCTCACCTCTTTCCTTTCAGGGCAACTTCAGAATTATGCCTGTGCTGTTGTGCAATAGTTATAGCAGTAGACAATCTGTTGTAGGATTTTCTTGCCTGATAATTTTTAAGTGTAGAAGCAGGGGCAAAACATGGGAAAAATTAGTATTCCCACCAGCCCATACCACATTACTGCTTGAGCACTGCCAAACATTCCAGTAATGTACAAGTGCAACATGCAAGTCATGCAGCTGGATGCACCAGGAGTGTCCTAGCACTGCATTAATTTCAGTGGAATGTTGATTGTTGACAGCAGCATATCAATTGTAGTAAAAGCAGCAATAAAAGATGAACCCCCACTGAAAACACTGTAAGGAAAGACAGTTTGCAGGTACTGTTCATATATTTTCCTGTGAACCAGTCCTGTCTGCTGCAATGGACTATTCCCAGAATATTCAGAAGACTTGGCTTATGCCACTCCTTATTTGCATGTGAATAAACAAGAATTCAGTGCCAGGAATTGTAGTGAATAGGAGAATTGGATTGAAACAAGGAAATTGACACCTGGAGCATGTTCTTTAAAAAATGTTAATTTTTTCATTACATAGTGAAGGTGATGAGTAAGGCTGTCTCCTTTTCAAATACATAGCCATTCCAAAACAAGATACTTTTTAGATTCTCCTAGAAAATAAACTGAATCAGGAACTTCTCTTGAAATTGATTATTAGCCTCAGATGGTTCAAAGTAAATAGATTAAGGGTTTGTCTACATGTAAAATGCTACAGGAGCATAGTTATGCCTCTGTAGTACTTCAGTGTAGACACAATCGATGATTCTCCCTCGGGTGTAGGTAATCCATCTCCCTGAGAGGTGGTAGTTAGGTTGATAGCAGAATTCTTCTAGTGCTGTCTACATGAGGGCTTAAATTGTCTTAACTATGCAGCTCAGGTTGTCCGTTGTTTTTTTGTTTGTTTGTTTTTTTCAGACCCTTGACCAACATAGTTAACAGACTTCTTTTTCTAGTGTAGTTTAAACTTTCATTGTTTGTATGTGCTATTTTTGTTTTGCTTTTAGAAATATCTTTCACTCTTGATGCTTATGAAAATGAAAGATTAATAGCACTGGCTAGAGCTAACCAGACTATGAGCAGCAGGTGCTGTGCATATTTGTCAATACAACTGAGAAATGTAGCTCAGTAAGATTGCAGTTTTAAATCAATAGCACCTCCATTTCCCACACTGGAATGGCAGCAGGAACATTGAAATTTTAGCTGGCAGGAGCAAAGGTAAGCTTAGTAGATACTGTGGTGTTGCTGGGAGGGGAAGATGGGGCCCAGGCAAGGTAGCTACACCCTGCCTTCACACCCTGGACCCAGACTGTGCAGAGGTGACTCCCTGTGCCCTCCAGGGCATGAGGGCAATACAGTGTCCCCTGCATTCCCCAAGCCCAGAAATTCTAGGGAAAAACCAGCCCAAATCAGGCACAGAGGCAGCCTTAGCGAGGACTATAGTGTTATCACTGATTTGGACAGTTTTTACTATGGTCATTCTCTTCTCATGCTGATTGGTTTTCTGCTTCACCTCCCTCCTTCTCAGATTCTTAATTGCAGCTGGACTCCAGCTGCCTTCCATGTTCCCTTCATTCTTCCTTCCCTCTTTCTTCTCCCCTGCCCTCCCCTTTCCACTCTTTTCCTTCCCTTTTTCTTTCAATTTAGCTAATCTCCTGCTAACTAAACCCCACTCAGAGAATTAAAAAAATGGAAAGAAACCATAGTGTAACTAATGTGACATTTACCTACTGTCACTCTGTTCACTTG
Organism: Pelusios castaneus; assembly: GCA_007922175.1. Classification (NCBI taxonomy): domain Eukaryota; kingdom Metazoa; phylum Chordata; order Testudines; family Pelomedusidae; genus Pelusios; species Pelusios castaneus. The sequence goes on along the minus strand of ML685888.1, from coordinate 4,032,317 downwards.
GTTGTATTGTTATGTCTCCTTTCCCCCGTACATGGTCTTGTCTATTTAGATTTGCTCTTTGGGGTATGAACTGTTGCTTATTCTTTGTTTCTGCAGCCCCTAATACAATGGGACTTCTTTTTCAGATGGCCCTTACATAGATCAGCAATACAAATAATTAAAAAGAGAAAGGCATGTTACAATGTAGAAAGATCTCTTTACAGCAGTACTTTCTCTCTGGCCCCCAAGGGACTGGTGGAGCTCAGACATGTTGATGAAGTAACAAATTGATCCCAAAGAGAAGGCATTATTAAAAATAGATTGTCTAGCTTTCTCTACAAGAAACAGCCTATCTGTCTATATCTCCTCATCACTGGAGGAATGAAGTTGTGTTGTTACAGTGTAGAGACTTGGAAATAGTGGCTCTGAGTGAAGGAAAGAGAGAAATTCCTGATACAGGAGTTTTCGTAGATCTAATTTTCCCAAGGCTACACAGAATGGGAGAGTTTATACCTATTCTCTTGACATATACCTTTGGTCAAATTAGTAATTGGGACATAGCCCATAACTCAATTGATGCACATGCTGCAGCTGAAGAAATGACTGTTAAAACTGTCATTTCACTATAGTGTCCTTGAGAATATTTACTGCGGCAAACTTGGGTTTGCATGATATATCTGCCATGAATAATATGAGCGTTCATGCAAGTTTAGCATCTGTTTTATTTCAAATTTGATCTATTAGTTCTTTATTTCAGCACCATGACCATGGAGGAGCTACTGACCTCGCTGCAGAAGAAATGTCGAACAGAGTGTGAGGAAGCCCATCGACAACTGGTGTGTGCTCTCAATGGCTTAGCTGGTATCCATATCATAAAAGGTAAAAAGCAAATTGCTCCAGTATGTTACTTCATTCTATCTGAAGGGCTAGCCATGAGTTTAGCTTTCATCATGGCAAAATAGCAGGCCCATTGATTTCGGGGGAAAGTGCATAATGTGCACAGAAAACTGGAACAGCATAAAGCAGGGGTGTCGGGCATGTGGCCTGCGGGTCAAATGCAGCCCGCAAACCTCTTCCATCCAGCCCGTGACTGTGCTCCGTGGGACCACACTCCCTAACAGAAAGAGAGAGAGAGAGAGTGTGTGGTTTCGCATATCCAGCACTCCGCAATGCCATGAGAGTCTCAGGGAAGGAAGAGGTGCAATATATTGGGGACTAACTCAAAGCACTTTCCATTTTCTTAATTTCATAACATTCTTTCTATCTATCTTCACTTTCTGAGGTCGAGATTAATCAAGAGAGGATAAAAGTAACAAATCTATCTTGATTCTGCTCTCACACTGGTGGAATTAAAGTGTAACTCCATTCAGGTCAGTTGAGTGCCCCAGGGGTCGGTGGAGTGGGGCCAGAGTGAGTGCCCCAGGGGTCAGTCCTGTGGCCGGTTCTATTCAACATCTTCATTAATGATCTTGATGATGGAATAGACTGCGTGCTTAGTAAGTTCGTAAGCTGGGGGGAATGGTAGATACTCTGGAGGGCAGGGACAGGATCCAGGGAGACTTGGACAAATTGGAACACTGGGCCAAAAGAAACCTCATGAGGTTCAACAAAGACAAGTGCAAAGTCCTGCACTTAGGACAGAAAAATCACATGCACTGCTACAGGCTAGGGACCGATCGGCTAAGTAGCAGCGCTGTAGAAAAGGACCTGGGAGTTATGGTGGACGGGAAGATGAATATGAGCTAACAGTGTACTCTTGTTACCAAAAACGCCAATGGCATATTAGGCTGCATCAGTAGGAGTATTGCCAGCAGATCAAGGGACGTGATAATTCCCCTCTATTCGACACTTGTCAGGCCACATCTGGAATACTGTGTCCAGTTTTGGGCTCCCCACTACAGAAGGGATGTGGACAAATTAGAAAGAGTCCAGTGGAGGGCAACAAAAATGATTAGGGGCTGGGGAACATGACTTATGAGGAGAGACTGAAGGGGAACTAGGCTTATTTAGTCTACAGAAGAGAAGACTGAGGGGAGATTTGATAGCAATCTTCAACTACTTGAAGGGGTGCTCCAAAGAGGAGGGAACTAGGCTGTTCTCGATGGTAACAGAGGACAGAACAAGGAGCAATGGTTTCAAATTACAGCTGGGGAGGTCAAGGTTGGATATTAGGAAAAACTTTCTCACTAGGAGGGTGGTGAAGCATTGGAATGGGCTACCTAGAGAGGTGGTAGAATCTCCATCTTTGGAGATATTTAAGGCCCGGTTAGACAAAACCCTGGCTGGGGTGATTTAGGGGGAGTGGTCCTGCTTTTTAGCAGAGGGTTGGACTAGATGACCTCATGAGGTCCCTTCCATCCCTATTATTCTATGAGTTGAACTAGTGTAAAACTGGTGCTAGTGAGGTGAATTAGGGCCATTATTTTCTCAACTTTTGTTAAGCGATTACAGTGGCTACTGTGACAGATACTATGGACACTTGGAATATCCAAACGTTCTTGTATCAACTTTGTAAAAGGCATGTGCATCTGTCTTCTAGGCTAAGGATTATATTCTGACTCCATGGGGGAGCTAAAGAGTTTCCTACAGGAATCAAAAATCACTAGATAGTGACTAATGCAAATCCCTAGCCAGGTAAGCAGTCCGGAGACCCCTTAGCTCTGGAGAAAATTGCATAAACTAGTTTGATCTGGTTCAAGAATATATGGTTTGGATTCCTTGCCAGCCACTGTGGGGTGGATCCAGAGCTCCCTGCTGCCATGGGTGGCAGGGGGCCGCTGGCAGTTCCTACCTCCTGTGGTGGATTGTTTCCCCTGAAAGAACAGGACTGCAAGTGTTGAATTAAAGTCAGACTTACTGAGATGATCATTGCAGAGAAGATCAGTGCCTAAATCCCCAGACTAGAAAGTGAGTGTCACAAGACTCTTTGCCAAGAAGGATAATAGTCATTGTAGTGAAATGTGTTATTGAAGCTTTTTGTGTCTCATAATGGGAAACTGCATTTCACTTTCAGTGTTGTATAAAATATGGATGCTTTTGCAGTATTATTTTAAAGTGGTAATAGATTTTAGTGACATCAAATAGCAAGGATTGATACTATTGCCATTTGAAGTTGAAGGTACAAAAGATAACCAGTTTGGTAGCAATGGCACTTTCCACCCCCAGGTCTAGAAAAATTGCTGTGTACTCAGAGCAAGTAAGAAATGTAAGAAGTCATTATATTGTTGCCACTGCAAACACAGTTTAGTTGAAGGAATGTTAGAATTTAAATGGCAGTGTAGATTCCATTTGAATCAGTGTGAACTTTTTGTGAGTTCTAATCAGAAATCTGAAAAATGAAGCAAGGAGAAGTAATTGTGTAAATCTGCTACCAAGCAGCATAATTTGCATGGATGCTTAGTTCTATATGTTCTAAGCAAAACAGAGCCTGTTTTGTTTTTCTTTGTCAAGTGGCCCCTTTTAAAGCTGAGTTGCATGGAATTACCTCTGTTAGTACTATACAGTATTAGTTACAATATTAATACTTTAACTTTTAGAACAGTCTCCTATGAATAAATATATAAGGGTAAGAATAAAGGTTGGTCACTTCCTTCCCACTATCCTCTATTAATCAGATTTCATCTTGGTGATTACAAGTGAATTCTGAAAAATGCATTGTACTTTATTTTTAAACCTTATAATTAAGATATGTCAAATCACATGATGCCATTTTTAGTTAAGCTGCACTTTACCTATTTAGTTCTTTCAAAGAAGCTTTTATAAGACAGCTTTCCCACCCTGTAACTCCCCTCACCCACAGTCCAAAAGACTGAATTCAGTTCAACTCATCAGCAGTTAATAGGTGTGAAATGAATAGTCTGCAATGTCTGCTGAAATCAACAGAAGAGAGAAGCAGGTATTCCGGATAGAATAAACAGACATAATGAAAATGAATTATGAGTGAAACTTTGGTTCTTTGAAATAAAGTAGTAGCAAAGATGAAGTTTTGTCCTTTTTAAGAAGCAGTTTGATGAAGAAGTACAGTAATTAATTTTCTTCTACATCCTTTTCATAGTTTCTTCCACATCCTACTTTGGTACCACCAATAGCTCTGAGTCAGCATAAGAAATCACAACTCTCTTTCAAACCAGACTTTAAGATACTGAAAACTAAAAAAGGGCTTTCACCCGTATTCTATTGTCTTCCTTACATTTTTATGTCCCATCTTCTGTTTGTTGGAGAAGAAATTGTACATAATTCTGTTTAGATAACTTACAAATATGCCTTAAAGTTAACATCAGTTAATTTCCTCCTCAAAGTGCACATGGCCCCTTAAACTATAGTTCAACTTTGAAAAGTGATTGTGAGAATGGCACAAGAGCTGGGTGAATAATGGATTTTTTTGATTTACTGGGAATTCTGAAAAATCAAAATAAGCCTTTCCTTTTGGATTGATCTGAAAATGAATTTTTTCAGCAAATCAAAAAAATCAAAACAATTCAGTGGATCAAAACAAAACATTTTGACTGAGGACATTTTGACAAAAACAAAGAACAAGATTTGTAAAAGGATGAGGTGGGGAAATGGAAGGGAGGTTGTTGTAGGAGGTGTCTTCTTTAGCTCAGTGGTTATGGAACTCATCTGAGATGCAAAAGTTGAGTTCAACTTCACTATCTGCCTTATGCAGAGAAGGAGTTTGAATGCAGGTCTCCCATATTGCAGGAGAGTGCTCTACCCCACTGAGCTATGGTGCATGATGATATGTTTCTTTCTCAATCTTTCCTGTTGAAGCTATTCCATTATTATAAAGCAGAGATTTCAAGTTAGATCTCCCAGTTCTTTGGTGAGTGCCCTAATCACCATGCTATAGAATCATTCTCATTCTTTTCCTGGCCCAGTGACTATTTATTGTCATTGATAGTGGCAAACCATTGTCAAAAACTGGCAGGTAGTTGCAGCAATGTGATGGGCATTGTAACAGAGGGGATTTGTTTTAGGACTGATAATGAAGTTTGAAAATATGGCCTGTAGAATTCTGCTTGACTCTGAAACCATGATGAATTTGCAGGTCTGGCAATTGCAAAAACCACATTTAACTTGGAAACCGACTTTGCTTGGAAGTCGCTGAAAAACAACAAACATGGTACCCCACAATGCCATTCTTATAGATTTACTTTTCAGAGTAGAATGCCACTATGTTGTGTAAAATACTCTTTTCAATTGACATTTTAAAATAGGAAATTTACAACAACCAAAAAACCCAACAAGTAAGTAGTAGGTGGTCCCTTTGAAGGCATCTTACATATTTTGTAGCTTGTGGCCATATGTGGCTGTTTGGAGATGGAAATCATGCTCTGTTGGTTCTAAGTGGATTTGAATTCTTCAGATGAATATGCGTTGGCAGCAGATCTGTACAGAGAGGTGTTGCGTTCCTCTGAAGAGCACAAAGAAAAACTCAAAACAGATTCACTGCAAGTGAGTATGCATTTAGGTTCACTGCCATTTTTAAAATAAATATATCAACATATACTTAACTGTTCTTGGGTCAAAGTTAAATTTGTGAACTAAATACAATTATTTCTCATAGGGGTTTGCTTAAAGGGACCTAGTTAACTTGTTCTCTGTTAAAATATAATTTACAGTAGAGCATCAAAGATGCATAGCCAGAGTTATGGACTGACTGGTCAAATGCAACCACGTGAAACTGATAGTAAGCAGTCAGGCAGCGACAGACAGACGCAGATGCAGACAGACACACGCTGTACAGTGCCTGTATTACACCTTAAGATAGGCACATTTGGGCTGTCTGTCTCCATCTCCCTTCCACATGTGGGATTGAAGGTGCTGAGGTTTGTGGGCACTGCTGCAAGCCCCTGCTGCCATCCCAAGGCAGACAGAGCAAGGGTCTAGGACACTTTCCTGTAAGCCATGAGCGCTCTTCACCACTACCCACCTTCAGCTGTGAGGAGGGCGAGCTTGCAAGTGGAAAAGAAACTGTTGCAGACCGAGCTGTGGCCTGGAGCATGAGTTGCTAAAGCCGGAGCCCAAACTGCAGCAAAGAATCTGTGCTCTAGAAGAGCACCTCAGTTTTAAAGGGTCACAGCTTGTACCACACACACACTGATGCTGCCCAAGCTTTGCCCACAGCCATGTTCCTGGGTTCATTTTTTGTCAGAGTTACAAACAATCTCCATTCCTGAGGTGTTCATATTTTTGAGGTCCTACTGTACTCTAAACATTGTGATCTGTGAGAAAAATCTGCTGAACTACAGATCTCTTGTTTAAAAGCCACCATGTTTCAACCAAACATTTTTAGAAAGCGTTGCCTCTAATTTTTAGTGGTACACCCAGACACAGTTCTGGGTGCAATAGAATGTAACAAGCTCTAACCATGGAGTCTTGCATATGACTGCTAACATCAGTGGTGCTGGAGTAGATACAGAGAAATAGACAAAAGGCAGTCACGATGGTTCCTGGAGAAGTATAAACGGAATGAAGTCAAATGGTGATGTCACAAGAAATGCTACTTCAAAGAGCATTATAACACAAAAAAGAGAATAAAGTTTTGCAGTTCCTTTTAGGAAACTATATTATGTAAATAACCAGCAACTCCAGATCTTTTATATTTAAAGAACATGTTCAACAAGTAAATTTGGGCCATCTTTCTTTCGTCTTACAGCAGAAGCATGTTTAGACTGGGTTATGATAACACAGAAGTGAGCTGGTTCCCTGTTGGTTCTCTTATTACTTACAACCCCACAGGGAAATGAAATATTATTTCAGGTCATTGGCCAGCCTTGGGGCCCTCTACTGCAAAACTCTGCACCTATGTGGAGTTGTTTTGGCCATGTTTATCCCACCCAATGTTACGTTTTTATTTTGTCAATTGAAGCATGATCATATTAACCATATCTGTACCCATATAGCAAACTACCTCTGATATCTGGGTGTAGCTCACTGAATCAAATCCCTGCGATTGCAGGGGCATGGGGCAGATGTGCACCTCTGGCCCTCTTGTTGCATAGAACCATTTCATCTTCAGAAGACTGTAATACTTTGATCTAATTCTTGTTGTTGGGGTGACTAGGTGGAATTTAGTGGCCTGGGGTACACAGGCAGTCACAGTAGATGATATGATGGTCTCTTCTGGCCTTAAACTCTGACTTTTATATAAAAATAATGAAGTTAATGAAACTGTACTACTGAAACTTAAGAAAAATGGCAGAAGCTGCTCAGAGTTTAATCTTTTCAAGTTTTCTAAATGTTGTCTATTTTAAGGACATATAAACAACTATCCATATTTCATTTTTAAAGATCGTTATAAAAATACATTTTAAGATAAAAGTTTGGCATCTCTCAGTGGTTTTAGGGGGTAACAACTGTAATCTAGGGCAGCGGTTCTCAACCACTATGTCGGAACACATTCCTGTGTCGCCACACAATAGTAAATGTGTTGTGGAGAGCTGGGTTGGGGGCTGGATTTGGCCGGAGGGAGAGGGGGTATCCTGCAGGGTTGCGCATGCCACCATGCTTGTCGCAACTCTCAAAAGGTTGAGAACCACTGATCTAGGGATAGCATACAAGATAGAGAATCAAAGACCTGGGTTCTTTTTCAGACTTTCTCATTGATTTGCTATGGATTTGGGTGAATCAGGTAACCTAGCTGTCTCATTTTTGCCCCCTGTAAAATGGATATAATAATGCTTACCTGCCTTCATAAGGTACTTTAAGATTTACAGAGGAAAGCCCTTCTTTAAATGAAATATTCATTATTAACCTCATAAGTAGCCTTGTTCTGGGATTCCACTGATTACCTTGTTGCGGTAAAAGATAATACAGTAAATTCTATTTCATAATTGTTGCCTTTCTCTATGAGTAGAGACTTCATTCTACACATAACCTGATGGAACTACTGGTAGCAAAGCATCCAGGGATACCACCAACCTTGCGAGATGGCAGACTTGAGGAAGAGGTAATTGTTTTTCATTTTGGTGTAAATATATTTTCAACAATTAATTGCAGTTTGTCCTTTTTATAAGACTGTAACCATCTTAATCCAATTACATTGTCAAAACAAGGGGGGAAATCACCAGGGCAAGTGGGTAAATCTTCATCCCAGTTAATAAAATTATATCTAATTGAATATGTGAGAGAAAGGAAAATGTCCAGTTGCTGCTCTTCTGAATGTGCGCTTGTCTTTTCCATGTTATGATAATATATGTTGGGGAAATTTAAATATTAATCACTAACACTATGATCTTTCAGGTGTTTGTGTGAATAGTCTCAGCCATATATAAAATTAAGTACCTCTCACAAGTGCTTTTCAAGACTGGGGTAAAATAGTGAGGTATGTAAAGAGGATATCAGAGGAGACGGAATAAGTATGAGCCACCTCATGGACCACATGATGGAAAGTACCCGTATTTGATGTTTGCAAAGGAATTTTGTGTGACAAATGATAGTCAATTTCTCAATTCACATATATCTGGTAATCTCTTACCAAGGGTCATAGTGGATTTGCCATCAGTGATAGTTTTTAAATTGTGTTATAATTGCTATAGGAATTATTTTGGAAAGTTCAGTGACCTGTGATATATAGTAGGTCAGGCTAGATGATCACAATTATAGAAATATGGGATTGGAAGGGACCTCGACAGATCATCCCATCTCCTGGACCAAGTATTATCTATTCTAGACCATCCCTGTGAGGTGTTTCTCCAGCCTGTTGTTAAAAACCTCTAATAATGGAGATTCTACGCCCTTCTCTGCATGTATGTATCCCCTTCCATATGGTAGTTTCCATGTCATGTGTCTGGAATGAGATTTTACCCACGAAAACTCATGCAATGAATACATTTGTTAGTCTTGTTTGTTTTACAACTTCTCTAAGTGTTTTGTTTCAGTTCTGAACTACCCTTATAGTTACAATGTTTTTCCTAATGTGTAACCTAAATCTCCCTTGCTCCGCTGTAAGCCCTACTACTCTTTTTCCTGTCCTCAGCAGATAAGGAACACAATTTATCACCCTCCTCTTTATAACAAACTTTTATGTACTTAAAGACTGTTATCAAGTCCCCATTCAGTCTCCTTTTCTGTAGACTAAACAAATCCAGTTTGTTTCAATCTTCCTTTGTAGGTCATGTTTTCTAGACCTTTACTAATTTTTTTAATTCTCCTCTGGACTTTTTCCAGTTTGTCCTCATCCTTCCCAAAGTATGGTGCCTGGAACTGGATATAGTACTCCAACTGAGGCATTTTCAGTGCTAAGTAAAATGGAAGAATTACTTCTCATGTTTTGTTTATAACACTCATGCTAATACATCCCAGAATGAAGATTGCTATTTTTGCAATAGTATTAAATTGTCTGTTATCGAGTTTGTGATCTCAGTATACTATAACCCCCACCATTTCATCCTATTTATTTCAGACCATTTCTCCAGGTTCTCATGATCATTTTGAATTCTAATCCTGTCTCCAAAGTACTTGCAAACCCTCCCAGTTTGGTCCACAGCAGTATCCACAAAGGCATGCCCGTCAAATCCTTTAGTTCTCACAACTGACCCTAACCGGAATGACTGGGGAGGTCACTTGGAAATCCAAACTGCCCAAAGCCTCTGGAGCCAGGAAGAAAAAGCTAAGACAAGTCAAGTTAGCATTTCTAAAGTTCCAGCCCACTCTAACGGAGAACCATGTCCTGGGTCAGTCAGATAATACAACTATGGTTGCATTTTCAAACAACCAAAGGGGAAACACATATGCTGATTCTACACTCAGAAGCACTGGAAATAATGAGGTGGGTGGAAAACCTCCTTTCATTTAGAGCATCCCACGTCAGAGGGGGTCTGATCCAAAAGGCAGACTGTCTCAAGAGGTGCATGTTCAACAACTCCAAGTGATACCTGAATCAAGAGGTTTCTGATCTCATCATTCAGCCTCCTTTCAATCCATTTGTTCACGAACCATGTGTATACAAAGGTGCCAAATATTTCACAAGGGAGACAAACTCCAGAACCAGGGGACAAACATCTTGTTGTACAGGTGACTACCGGACCTGCTTAATGGATTTCTACCCTTTCTGCTAATGGTTAAAGGAGGTTTCAAAAAGAAGACAAGGACAAGCGGCAGTAATTCATATTCCAAAGAGCATGGCTCTCAGACCTGATAGATCGAAAAGTGGAACTCCTATTCCAGCTTCTATGGAGACCAGATGTCCTCTTCTTCAACTAATAGCTTCAACTGGCAGCCTGGCTATTGAGAGGGAAGTATTAGAAGGACTCAGTCCATTCTCCAGAGCAATCAAAACATTGCTTTTGTTTAGGAGGGAATTGATACCAAAAGCTTACTTCTCTATCTAGTCGAGATTCTACAACTGGTGCCAATAGCACAATGCAAAACCCAGAAATCTTGGAATTCCTGCCATTTGGATTTTCTCCAAGTGTTGCCAGATCCTTTGTGATTTGGAATTTAGATTGGGATTGCCATTGGATCTTAATAGATCTATTCAGGGGACCTGGGTTCCTGCCCAAATATGACCACAGAAAATATTCAAAACGAGAGCTGCCAAGGACGCCCAATAGGAATTGTCACACAGATTCTTTAAATTATTTTATAATATTCTTTTATTGCCAAAAAGCATACATGATAAGCATCGAATCAAGAAAAGATTAGTTGAGTAAATACATCACCAAATTACAATTAACTTCTTTTTAGATACATATAGGAAATCTTATGCTTAACTAAGTCTGATATTAAAATTTATTGTTGATACTTACACCCTAATCCCAGGCTGGGTCAAGAGGCATATCCGAGGCCTCGACTTGACAGGAAGGGTGTAGAGTTGAGTAACTTTAGCTGATATATCTAAACTTATGAAAACAACTTAACATAACTAGTTAATAAGGGAAATAAAGTTGGTCTGTTGTATTCGACTCAAGAAGAGTCTAGCTCAAAGACAACAGCTAAAAAGCTGCCTCTAGCAACAGGATTCATTCCTTTTTACCCATCTCAGCACAGAGCTATTTAAATCCTCCTCTATCACCTAAATATGGTGCCTTCACCCAGAAATTGTAGAGGTACATCAATGTCTTTGGCTAAGGGGGTTGTGCATATAATTGACACATGTCCTCCCTCCAGAATGTTCCATCATCTTCCCCTTTTATTATTCATGGATATTTTTGTGGGTTTTGCGGTTTTTCACTAAATGTCAAGGTCCAAACTGGCAAGTCCTGAGTTGTTTTTCTGTCTACTGACCTGGGTGTCATGATCAAAATATGGCCTTCTTGATCTTCACATCACTGAACATTTTCTGAGTTTTGATGGAACTTATGACTATGCCCTTTAGCTGTTACATTACAAACTGTACAATTTCTTATACAGGCCTGTAAGGTTTCTTGTTTTTCAGCTATCCATATAAATGTTACTCTAACTTATGAACTTAAGTTAAGCGTAAGACCTCTATAAAAGTTTAAAACCCTCTTAAAGCATAATAACATTCCTTAAATCTCTAAAAAGGATACATATGATTGATGCACGCAAGGAAAGCATAGATAAAGTCAAGGGCTACACCAAGAAGGTACAGACAGAAGCCTTCAGCCCAGTACCACTGTGCTTTAGGTTCAGCTCTTAGTAGCATGCTATTCGTGGGATCATCTGGTTCCTTGGCAGACAGTTCAGAGGTAGCCAGATTTCTTCGAATTGCCCAGTTAGCCCAACCAATGGTCAGGCCACTTTCTAAAGTGGGACCTGCCACTCATTTGGAGGCCCATGACAAGCCATCCCTTTGAGCCTTTGACTTCAGTGTCAGCTGTTTTTATCCATTAAGACTTGTTTCTTAGTACCAGTCTCATCCACCAGGCAAGTGTTGGAAGTGGCAGCCTTATCTATACAGGAATGGTACTTCATGTTCCATAAAGTAGTGCTCAGGATACCAGAATCCTTTCTTCCTAAGGTGAATTTCTCCTTCAGTGCTTCCCAAAAGGTTGTGCATCCATTCTATTGTCCAAAATCACAACACTGAATTGAAAAGACCTTGTACACCTTAGATATCAGAAGAAGATTTTTTAATACATCTCAAACATATCAAATCCATGAGAAGATTGGGCTCCTTATTTGTCCATCCATACAAAGTGCTATGGACTCAGAGCTTCCAAATCCCGCATCACTTTGTGGATTAGACTATATTGCGGAAGCCTACAAATCATCAGAGGTTCTTGTCTCAGAAGAAACCAAGGACACTACAAAAAATCCTTAGCAGTCTCATGGGTGGAACGAGCAGTTGTGTCCACTACAGAAATTTGCAAAGTGGCCACTTGGTCTACATTTAATACCTTCATTAATCACTATAAGGTGGACTTTCTGTCTTCTGCAAAGACCTCCATTGGTAGGAAGGTGCTACAGGTGGTAGCCCAGAAATAATATAGACCTTAGCTTTAATTTTTAAACAAGAAATTGAGATCTTCTTCATGGTCCTCTTTCAATAACTCCCTGTTGCCTACCCCTATGAACCTCTTTTTAGCTTTAATGACTAAGCATGTTGTTTCCATAAGAGAAAAGTAAAGTGAAATGTAACCAATCCCAAAAATGCAGAAAATAAAGACACAAATTGACAAAAAAAAAATTGTGGTGAGAGGTACTACAGATTTTATTGACCATTTGTTTGGGAAAATCTCCTTGTTCATTTAAGATTAACATATTGTCAATCTCATGCCAGTACCACAAAGAATGTTTGTGAATTTACCCCACACCAAAAAAGTTCATCATCTGATTTGTCAAAAAATAGCAAAGAGATAATGTGGACGAAGTAATATCTTTTATTGGACCAACTTCTGTTGGTGAGAGAGATATGGTTTTGAGTCACACAGAGCTCTTCAAGTCTGGGAAAGGTACTCCACGCACCACAGATAAATGCAAGGTGGAACAGACTTCATTTGATCTGAAACTAACCCATTTAGATTGGGTCTAGAGCTTTTTATATATGTTTCAATAAATTTCAAAATGAATTATAATTTTGAATCAAAACATTTTGAAAATGTCAATGAAATTGTTTTGATTTTTTTCTCTCCAGAGTTTTGGTTGTTTTTTCCCCCTGATCAAGACAATTTTGTGAAATTGGCACAAATTTGTCAAATGTGGCAGTCAACCCAATTCTGTATTCCCCTTCCACTCCCCCCCCCCCCAATGTTTTTTGATCTAAAAATTTCAACTAGCTGTATTCTTAACTCATTATATTGCACTTAAGTTTGAAGTTCAAGTACAATATAAAATAAGACAAAAGAGTCTTGTGGCACTTTTAAAGACTAACAGATTTATTAATCGCATGAGCTTTCGTGGGAGAGAATCCCACTTCGTCA